>BQNB010085590.1:0-28433 GCA_026074375.1 Tanacetum coccineum
AATTTAATAATACCTTTCAATCAATTCCCACAACTAGGAAATTATCCTAGATAGAGAATCCAAGCGAGATCATCGATTTGGAACATTTTCATGATTCCTAGGAGTGTGACTCCGAGTTTAGCTACCAGACTCGTTAATAAACAAAAGCATTTATTAGGAGGCAACCTAATTTTTTTTCTTGCATTTAGGAGTGTCGTTTGTTTTTATTCTTTATTATTTGTTCTTATAAGTTTGAATTATATATGATCATGCTTTGTTTTATATTTGGGATATTTAGGGGATTTTTGAGTGGTGGCAAGCTAATTATATACAATAATACATGTAAAAGGCGTTGCTAAGCCAAGACTCGACGAAACTAGGACAATAATATACAAACTCTATATAAATCTCTTTCTTTTCTTTTCTCTACACTTTCTTGACATAAACATAAGCAAAATGGCAGCCTGTACAATTTTTTCACTTTTTTTTTGAATTTTTTTTCTTTTTCTCTTTTTTCACTTTTTTCTATATTTTTTAGTACACTTTTGCCATGCCATTTACATTAGAAGTCTTCTAAGAGTTTTAAGTTTCCTATGTGAACCTCTACATTCTTTACAATTCCTACAAGATACGACTTAGTTCCATCCGATAATCCAAAGACATGATCAATGTCTTTTAATAATCCAATTTTTAGCTTTTTGAAGAGATGTAACGAGATTAAATTCATACAAGACCCTAAATCGGATAAGGTATCAAAAGGCTTAGGACAAACCAAATTGCATCCACTGTATTGTCAAACCAATTGCATGCTATAGCGTATAAGTCTTAGAGCAGTTCAAGGACTTTATATACATGTCTTTACAAGACGACATAACACATTAATTTTACTTTACGTTATAAGCATTTGAATAGCTCAAGGACTTCAGGTTTGTGTCTTAACAAAAGGAGATATACATATTTAACTAAAATAATTATGAACGCCGACTATTAGATTCAATAGTAATGTTAGGAGTTATTGTAAACAGACTTAAGTCTGGTAGTTATAGAATTAAGCCTGGTAGACATAGTTAAGTTTGCCAGTACTAAGTTAAGTCTGGCAGAACAATAGTTAGTTATGTTCTTGTCTAGTTAAGTCTGTTCTATAGATAAGTGTTATCTTAGAGATATATTAGGAAAAGATATATGTTATCTTTTCACACGTTTTGTATAGCCTTTTAGGGTTTCCTTGGTGTATAAAAGGAACCCTACGACATAGAGTTTTAGATAACAAATAGTAGCATTGAAGCTTAATAGAAATCAATAGCAAAGTTAGTATTATATTGTGTTCTTCTTAATACTTGTGTTAAGATTCCGCATTAACACTTGATATTCATAGTCAGTGTCTCTCACATAGTTGATTTGGATTTATTCAAGTTAGCTATTGTCTTACAAAGGCTGTATAGATCCAAAACCAAGGACCTACAAGTGGTATCAGAGCCATTAGAGGGACTCTGAGTAAGAAGAATCACTAGAACCACAAACAAATACTCACTTTCAGATCTTTACAAATGTCTCGTCCTACTAATGATGAGTTCTCTTAACATCTCAGTGATGATGAAGCATCAAACCATGAAGATGCATCAGACACTGGTGCTGCACCTAAACAACAACAACATGTGATTCCTCAAATAACTACTATCTCAAATATCAAACTTCCAATTTTAAAGAAGGAGGAGTATGATATATGGGCTATGAGATTGAGCATTACCTTGAGTACATTGACAATGAAGTTTGGAAGGTAATTCTGAATGGAAACTCTAAAAAGAGAATTTCAACTGGAAAAGATGGTGTTATTCGAATACTTCCACCAGTAACTGCTGCAGAAATTCAAGCTGTTGAAAAGGATAGGAAGGCTAAGATTATCTTACTGATGGCCATTCCCAAGGAACATATGAGAAGATTTCATGGAATGGATAATGCAAAAGAAATCTGGGAAGCCATCAGAACTAGGTTTGGTGGTAATGCAAATTCAAAGAAAATACAGAAGGCTATTTTCAAACAACAGTTTGAAGCATTTACAATATCCAGTTTAGAAGGGTTAGAAAAGGGATATGATAGATTCCAACAATTACTTTCACAGTTAGAAGCTCATGGTGCTAAAGTATCAACTAAGGATGCAAATCATAAGTTTCTTAGATCTTTGCCCCCAGCATGGTCCAATCTGGCAATGACTATGAGAACTAAACCAGATGTTGACACTTTATTTATTGATGATCTATACAATAACCTTAGGGTTTTTGAGCAGGAAATCCAAGGTGCCTCAAAAACATCTTCAAGTGCTCAAAATGTCGCTTTCGTTTCACAAAGCAAAAGCAACACTAATAAGGTTAAGTCTGGTTTTACCGGTGCCTACAGTACTTTCACTCCTTCTACATCTTCAACAAATATTTCAGAAAAAGAAGCTCTTGCTGGTTTTGCTGATGAAGTTATTTATTCCCTCTTTGCCGAACAATCAGAGGATTGAGACTTGCTTCATGAAGACCTAGAACAGATTGATGACTTAGACATTGTAGAGATGGACATAAACTGGCAGATAGCAATGATTGCTATTCGAATGAAGAAGTTCTATAAGAAAATAGGAAGGAGAGTTCGTGTTGATGGAAAAGCACCTGTTGGTTTTGACAAAAAGAAGCTTGAATGCTTCAATTGTCACAACACTGGTCACTTTGCTAGGGAATGTACAGCAAAGGGGACACATGATGAAAAGAAAAAGAGAGATTCTTTTTATCAACACCAAGAAGCTAGAAAGCAAGAGAAGAATTAGATGGGCTTGCTGACAATGGATAATGGTGTTGTCAACTGGGGAGAACATACTGAAGATGAAGAGACAAATCATGTACTCATGGCTATCAGCTCCAGTAGTGAGGTATCTTTGTGTTCTAAAACTTGTATTGATTCATATAATACCCTTAAAATACTGTGTGATGAACAAATGAATCGGTTAGGTGATCAAGAAGCACAAATACTTGCCTATAGTCAAGCTGTTAAGAAACTAGAAGCTTAAATTGTTACTTTTCAAAAACAACAATTGTCTCTAAATGAAAAGCTTACATTTCAGGCAAATGAAATATATGAAAAAGATGAAAAGCTTCAAAAATATAGGAGAATTGGAATGAAAGCTATAAAAGAAAAGGAACAATTACAGAAAACATTTGATTCATGGAAAGATTCTTCCAAGAATCTTTAGAGATTAATTAATTCTGGCATGAGTTCAAGCAGTAAAATAGGCTTAGGGTATGAAATACAATCAAACAATAAGGTTCTAAGTTATGAAGAAGAAATGAATTGTTCTGTGTTTAAGTGTACAGAAGAAGAATATGTTAACAAACCTTTGTACAGTAGATTTACAAAGACTAATAATTTCAAAGAAGTTACACATCCCTTATTCGGGGACTATACTCCTAAACCTCAAGAGGAAATTGATGATTCTTTGTATGTTTATGGTAAAAAGGGACCCCAATAGCCTGAACCCAGTGTATCAGATGATAGATCCAGTGAATGTTCTACCTGTCAATCTAATGACAGTGCAGGATCTATTGGAACTTCCTCTAAACTTTCTGTTGATCTTGAATCTGAGAGTTCAAGAGTACCTAAAAGTGTATGTGTCTAAACCTGTTACAACAAATGAAAAAGGTGTGTCTGCCCCAAAATCAAAAGAAGTTGAACCTAGTTGTGTCACACACATAAAAACTCCTAGGCAACCAATCAAAGATCAAGAAACACCTAAAGTTAACAGGAAGAATTGGAATGTTATGATGGAAAGAGAACTAGGGGAAAGTTACTCTTTTACAAAGAAGAAATATTTTGTTTGTGGTAGTCTAAGCCATTTGATCAAAGATTGTAACTACTATGAAAAGAAAATGGCTAGAGAGTCTGCACCTAAGAAACAAAGGGTTTTTAATACTGGAAATGGGGTAACAAAACCAGTATGGAATAATGCTGACAGGATTAATCATGCTAATCATTTTGTTCCTAGAACAGTAATACTCAATTCTGGTAGGCCAAATGTTAATTCTGTTAGGCCCAATGTTAATACTGTTCGGACAAATATTAATTCTGTTAGGCAAAATATTAATATTGTTTGGTCAAATTTTAATACTGGTAGTTTTAATGTTTATATTGTTCGACCTAAATAGCCAGTACCTACCAGTACTTCACCAAATTTTAGTTCTGAAAGACAACAGGTGAATAAGTTTAAATAAAGAAGAAACTTTTTTAAATCACATTCATCTATAAGAAGACCCTTTGCAAGAAATACAGCACCAATGTCTCATTCTTATGCTGTAAAGGGAAATTAGGGATCTGATGTTTAGACCACAATAGGTTATAATTGGAGACCCACTAGTCCAAACTCCAATTGTAATGGTGGACCATGTTTTATTAGAACTGTGATTACAAAAGGTCCACAAGGCAAACCCAAGCCTGTAAAGGCCTGGGTCCCTAAGAGAAACCAATTTCTCTTTTTTACGTGCAAGATCATCCACTCAAGAACATGGTAAATAGAGGTATATTTGATAGTGGATGCTCAGGGCACATGACAAGTAACAAGGATCAACTGAAGGATTTTGAAGAATTCAATGGGGGATCTGTTACCTTTGGAGGTAGCAAAGGCTACATATCTGGTAAAGGAAGAATAAGAGCTGGTAATCTAGATTTTGATAGTGTGTCTTTAGTGAAAGAACTAGGGCATTATAACCTTTTCTTAATATCACAAATATGTGATAAGCAATACAAGGTTCTTTTTACTGAAACTGAATGTCTTGTTGTGTCTTCTGACTTTAAAATGCCTGATGAAAATCAGATACTTCTAAAGGTCCCTAGACATCATAATATGTACAGTTTTGATATGAAGACATGATATCCCACTAGTTTAATCCATTACACAACTATAATCTATACCAAGATGCTAGAAATAAGAAGAAATCTTAGAAAGAGAAAGTAGAAAGAGAAACAAGGAAAGAAGATTAGATTAGAGAAAAATGGGAAGTTACAAGTGATGTGAAAATGCAACCAACACCCTTCACTAAGTGTGGTGAAGGGATATTTATACCCATGCCATGCTAGGTGGCTTATAGGCTTGTAACTTGGGCCGGGCTTGGCATAACTTGGGCTTTGAGCCCGAAACACGGACAATATTAGATTATAATCCAAGCCCGTTGAACTCGGCTAGCCTATTACAATACAAGACCTAGTTTGACTTTCTTAGACCAATAACATTCTTGTTTGACTTAATATAATTAAGGCTAACAATCTCCCCCAATGTTGAGGTCTCTTTCTTCAAACTCCTCTGTACCACGGATGACATCGAAGATATGACGTTTAATGTTTATGCTTTGCCTTGTTATGGTCTTGTCTTGTTTGTAATGGCTTTGTTCATCCATGCTTTGTGATCTTGATTTTGAGCCTTTATCTTTTGACTTTGAGTTCTTGAGATCGTTATCTTGCATCATCTCCTTGACTTGAATCATCTTGATTTGACTTCCTTGATCAACTTGTACTCTTGACCAACATGCTTATACTTGTTACATTCTTGTTTGACATATGTGATTATAAGTCTAACAATCTTCCCAATTTATGATTCTTTATTTGACTTTGAGGCTCTTTGATGGTAGGGAAGATCAGAATCAACTATCTTAACGTTGAATGGTTGACTTTAAAAGTTTGAGTATGAGCATGTGGTTTATGAATCTGACTTCGCTGGAATGAGGTTGCAACACCGTCGTCTATACCTGAAATAAGACAGTTAGCAATAAAAGATGAATATGGCTTTGTCATTCATCTTGACTTCGTGTACATCCACTTCATCAGCTTCCTCATCTTTTATCAACGCCATCTTGGTCTCCATTGGGGTTATTGCAGTTTTTACACTTGCAAGGTCAAACTTTTTCAGCATGTCTGCAACATACTTGTCTTGAGAAATAAAAATTCCATCTGTCTTTTGCTTGACATGCAATCCAAGGAAGAATATGAGTTCACCCATTGAACTCATTTAAAATTTGCCTTTCATCAATGCCTCAAATTTATCACACCAAGACTTTCTAGTAGAGCCAAAAATGATATCATCTACATACACTTGAACCAGCATGATATCCTTCTTGTCCTTCTTAATAAACAAAGTCTTGTCAATAGTACCCCTTCTGTATCTATGCTTCTCTAGAAATATTGATAGAGTAGCATACCAAGCTCTAAGAGCTTGATGTAGTCCATATAAAGCTTTGACAACCTTATAAACCTTTTTAGGATGATCGGGATCAACAAAACCAGGAGGTTGAGAAACATACACCTCTTCATCTATAGTGCCATACAAAAATGCACTTTTGACATCTATTTGGTATACTATGAACCCCATAAATGAGGCAAAGGCTAAAAATAACTTGATAGCTTCTATTCTTGCTACAGGAGCAAAAACCTCATCATAGTCAATACCCTCTTTCTGTCTTTGACCTTGGGCCACTAGTCTTGCCTTATTTCTGACAACTACTCCTCTTTCATCCCTTTTGTTTCTGTATACCCATTTTGTTCCAATCACCTTTGCTCCATGAGTAGACTACTAGAATCCCATACCTGTTGCAAGCCTAATAAACTATAACAACGCCTTCTTGCATAGCTCAACCCACTGTCATCTTTATAGAGCCTTCAGAAATCTTTTTAGGTTCCTCCTGAGATAAGAAGCAGGCAAACAAACAATGCTGTTGATCTTTGTGATTGTTCCTTTGCTGCTTTTGAACATAACTTACAAGTGATATTGTCTCCTGAATGTTGCTGCACTCTGCTTCTAGTTTGCACAGATGACTTAGGATTCACATCAGTATTTGACTTTATGGTAAGATGTTGAGTATCCTAAGAGAAGGAATAGGAACTAACAAAAGCTACTCTGTTGGTAAGTTGTTGAAATCATGGACCATACCCTCGTCATCATAAGAAGCCTCATCAAAAATCCCTTTCTGAGGCTTGTTAAAGATTGTGAGCTCTGGCATATCTGAATCATCTTGACCAGCATGTTGAGAATTTACTGATCCACTACCAGAATTAACTGAGTAGTCCTCTGGTAGCTTTTGTTTATTAGGTACTAATTCCCTTAAATGATTGGAGCAAGTTCATCCAATTCTCTTCTAAAAGCTATAATTTCAGGAGTATCTTCTAAAATGCCAGAAGAATAAGCCTCCTTCTCTTGTGTTTTAAGGTTTTGAAGCTCTGTCAAAAACTCCTCTGCCTTTGAATGAAGACACCTGCTCTTGCAAAAGATTAACAATGATATGATTGCAACAGCCACATCTATGAATCTAAATTGTGGCACAGGAGGTTAGGATCATATAGAATTTATTAAAAAACTTAAACAAACTGTGAATGGAAAACCTTGTAAGAGGTCTAACCTATTAATGTTTTCAGAAATGACCATACATGTGTTGCCTGCCAAAAAGGTAAGCAACACAAGGCCTCCTGTAAGGCTAAATTAGAAAGAACAATCACTGAGCCATTACACACCTTGCATATGGATCTTTTTGGACCTACTTTTGTAAAAAGCATTAATCATGCAAGTTATTGCCTTGTAAATGACTGATATGTACAGATTTAGGCTGGGTATTCTTCTTGCTACTTAAGGATGAAACTAGTGGCATCCTTAAGAACTTCATTAGACATATTGAAAACCAGCTTAATCGCAGGGTTAAAATCATTAGATCGGATAATGGCACTGAATTTAAGAATAGGGATATGCTTGAATTTTGTAGGAACAAGGGAATCAAACAAGAGTATAGCAATGCCAGAACTCCACAGCAGAATGGAGTTGCTGAAAGAATGAACAGGACCCTAATTGAGGCTGCTAGGACTATGCTAGCAGACTCACTCTTACCAACTACTTTTTGGGCAGAAGCAGTTAGTACTGCTTGCTATATCTTTAATAGGGTAAGGGTGACAAAACCTCAAAACAAAACTCCTTATGAGCTTTTGTTTGGCCACAAACCAATTATTAGCTACATAAGACCTTTTGGGTGCCATGTTACCATTTTAGATACTCTAAGTGTGCTTGGCAAGTTTGATGGAAAGTGTGATGAGGGTTTCTTAGTTGGTTACTCACTAAATAGCAAAGCCTTTAGGGTATATAATTTAGTAACCAAAAAGGTAGAAGTAAATTTGCATGTAAAATTTCTTGAAGAAAAACCTAATGTGGAAGGAGTAGGTTATAGATGGATGTTTGATGTGATTTATACTTTGACTTTCTATTTAGCAGTACTTTGATCTTTCACTTAGCAGTACTTTGACTTTTTGACTTGTATTTCCCAACATTAAGATAAACTAACTAACAGTATTAAGATAAACTAAGCTACCAGAATTAAACAAACTATACAACTAAGCCTCCCCTTAAATGTAGCTATGGGTTTATCATACCAATGCTAACCACCAAGTAATTAAACTGTGGTCCATCAAAAGGTTTGGTCAACAGGTCAGCTACATTTAAGTCTGTGTGAATTTTCTCCACACTAATGAGCTTCTTCTCATAACAATCTCTTATAAAATGGTGACGTATCTCGATGTGCTTTGTCTTGGAATGATATACTGGGTTTTTCACAATGCAGATTATGCTTTCATTATCAATGTGGATTTTGGTATTCATGAAATTGAAACCATAGTCCAGCAATTGATTTTGAACCCACAATACTTGTCCATAGCAATTTGCAGCAGCTACATATTCAGCTTCAGTTGTTGAAGTAGCCACTATTGTCTGTTTCTTACATTGCCATGAGATAAGTCTTTGTCCAAGAAATTGACAACCACCTCTTGTGGATTTCCTGTCAAGGTTGGACCCATCATAATCACTATCAGAAAATGCTTCCAGGTCAAAGGGTGATTCCCTAGGATACCATAATCCCAAGTTTGGTTTGCCCTTAAGATACTAACCTAGTACTGCCAGACTTAACTTAGTACTGCCAGTATTAATTCAATACTAACAGAACTAACTATTACTACCAGACTTAACTGTTATACTACCAGTATTAAGTCTGTAAGACGATAGATAACTTGGATAAATCCAAATCAACTATATGAGAGACATTGACTATGAATATCAAGTGTTAATGCGGAAACTTAACCTAAGAATTAAGAAGAAACAGTAATACTAAATTGCTATTAAGCTCTATGCTTCTATTGATATTTCTCAATCACGTAGTACATAACATTATCCTCCTTGTTCAGTTTGACTGCTTAGACCTAAGAATAAAATGTGAATTTCAACCATGGAACTCATCTATTCTGCCTTTTCATAATGCTTAAACTCATCACTACCAAGGACTTGTTGTATAGAACCAAAATGTTATCCATCAACATACAATTGATCCAGCCATGATATTCCTTTTTGTCCCTTTTAATGGAATAAAGTTATTGTAAATTTGCCCTCTTGTTCAATGCTTCTCTAGGAATGTTAGGTGCTTGATGTTATCCATAAAAGCTTTGACCACCTTTATTAAACATTTGTTAGGATGTCTCTTGGTTCAACAAAACAGTGAGGTTGTTGAGACATAACCTCTTCATCTTATAGTGCCATACTGAAACAAGCACTATTGGGACATCCATTTAGAATACTATGAACCCCTAAATGATGCACAAGGCTAAAAACAACCTGAATGACCTTCTATTCTTGCCACAGGAGCAAAAACCTCATCATAGTCAATACCTTCTTCCTGTGTGTACCCTTGGGCCACCAATCTTGTTTTATTCCTCACAACCACACCTCTTTCATCTCTTTTATTTCTATAGACCCACTTTGTACCAATCACCTTCATTCCATGAGGTAGATCTACAAGAACCCATACTTGTTGTAGCTTGAATGTAACAGTTCTTCTTGCATGCTTGAACAACTGTCATCTTGTAAAGCTTCAGCAATCTTTTTAGGCTCCTCCTGAGATAGAAAACAGGCAAACAAATTTAATGCTGTTGATCTTTGTGATTGTTTCTTTGCTGCTTTTGAATATGACTGAGAAGAGCATGAGCTCCTGATTTTGTCTGCCACTTTGCTTCTAGTTTGCACAGCTGACTTAGGATCACCAAGTATTTGACTTTTTGGTTTTGTGAATATTATGAATCCTAAGTGTAGGAGTAGGACTGACTCAATTTCTGTAGGAAGGCTAGTTGAAATGTCAGTTTCTCACCCGCCTATCAAAGATGCCTCATCAAAATTCCTGTTCAGACTTGTGAAGGATTTCGAGCTCGTGGCACTAGGTAAATCCATCATCATCAAGCTACCAGTATTAATTGTTCTGACTACCAGTATTAACTGAAGGCGTTCTGTAGAGTTGTTTTCAGGCTGTCCCTAAATGTTTTTAGGGTATTTGTTTCCAACTCTCTTCTAAAAGCTTGAATCTTTAGGATTATCTTCTAATAGTATCAGTTGAGGAATCCTTCTCCTATTGTGCAGGGTCTTTCAAGATCTTCTATTATCTTGAATTTGATGGGAAGATGTTCCTTGTATTCATCTTTCTTCTTCAGGAATCTTTACTGCTGAAGTGCACAACAATAAGCTGTACTTCTTCATCTTTTCCTCCAAAAGCATTAGACTTTGGAGTTTGTGAAGTACCATGCATTGTTAGTTTTCTCGGAAGGTAACTGCTTGTGGGTTAGGCTTGATTCTCAAAGATACATGTATTAGTTCATAGAATCAGTTAAGATAGTCATTATCAAACATTCAATCTATATCTACTCCTTTGTCATTTGGTTTATCTTCAAGAAAATTAAAATGCAGATTTACTTATACTCTCTTTGGTTTACTAAATTATTAAACCATATGGCTTGGCTATTTTAGAGAGTTACAAACTAAGAATCCTTCATCAGATTTTCCATCAACTCTGCCCAGCAATTAGAGTATTAGAATGGTAATAAATGACACCAAAAGGTCTGTATGTAGGCTAATAATTGGTTTGTGGCCATAACAAAAAGCTCACTATGGAGTTTTGTTTTGAGTGTTTTGTCACTCTTCCACTATTAAAAATATAGCATGCAGTACTAACTGATTCTTGCCAAAAGTGGATGGTAAAAAGAGAATTTGCTAGCTTAGATCTTGCAGCCTCAATTAGGGCTTCTGTTCATTCATGCTGCAACTCCATTTTGTTGTGGAGTTCTGGCCAATTTATATACATCTTGTTTTATTCCCTTGTTTCCACAAAATTCAAGCATATCTCTATTCTTAAATTCAGTGCCATTATCTGATCTAATGATTTTAACCCTATGACTAAGCTGGTTTTCAATCTGCCTAATAAAGGTCTGAAGAATGCCACTAGTTTCATCCTTAGAGGCCAAAAGATTACCCAACTAAATTCTGGTACAATCATCTGTAATTCAAGGCAATAACTTGCATGATAATAATTTTCACAGAAGTAGGACCAAAAGATCCATATGCAAGTGTTGTAGTGCCTCACGTGATTATTATCTCATAACTTGCGCTGGCAAGAGGCCCGTGTTGTTTGCCTTTATGGCACGGACAAAAATGTGTGGTCTTTTGAAAATCTTGGCAAGGTAGACCTCTGACAAGGTTTCCCTTCACAAGTTTGTTTAGGTTTTTAAAAATTGATATGACCTAACCTTTTATGCCATAATTTAGATTCATCAGATGTGGCTTTAGCAATCAAACAGGCAAAACCTTTTTGCAGGAGTAGGTGTCTGCATGTCAAAACGTGGACATATTGTGGTGTCTAGGGACATTTAAAAGTATCTGTTTTTCATCAGGGCATCTTAAGACAATAAGAGGGGTCACAACAAGTTATTCAGTTTCAGTAAAAGAACCTTGTGCTGCTTTTCACTTATTGTGATATTGAGGAAAGGTTAATAATGCCCCTAATTCTTTTACAAAAAGACACACTATCAAAATCTAAATTACTCAACTCTTATTCTTACTTTACTAGATATGTAGCTTTGCTACCTCAAATGTAACTGATCCCCCATTGAATCTTCTAAATATTCCAGTTGATCATTGTTACCTGTCATCGTGCCCTGAGCATACACATATCAATTATGCATCTATCTACCATGTATCTTCATGTGGAATGTTCCTGCGTCATGAAAAAGAGTAATTAGGTCTCTCTTAGGGACCCAGGCCTTTGCAGGCTTGGGTCTGCCTTGTGGACCTTTAGCATTCACAGTTCTAATAAAAGTCGGTCCACTGTTATAATGGAAGTTTGGTCTAGTGTTCCTCCAATTATAACTTGCTGAGGTCTTAACAGCAGAGATCACCCCAATTTTCCAATTAGCAGCTATTGAATGAGACATTTGTGCCTGTAGTTTTTGCATAGGGTCTTCTTACAGTGATGAATATGATTTTGAAAAATCACTTCTTTGAATCATTTGATTCATACTGTGGTCTTTTGGGACTTTATACTGTTTGGTGTCTTGTTAGGTATGCGCTGTATAGATCTAAAGTATTAATATTAGAATAAACAGCATTAACTTTTGGCCTACCAGATACTTAATATTTTGTTCCATACCAGTATTAATATTAGGCCTAACAGAATTAAAACTTTTGGCCTACCAGCATTAAGTTGATGTACTGATCTTAAGAACAAATTTTATTAGAAGTGATTAATCCTGATTGCATTTGTCCATACTGGTTTTGCCACTCCATTTCTGTATTAACAACCCTCTTAACCTCAGCTTCCCTTGCCATTTTCTTTTCATAAGTGCACAATCTTTAATCAAATGATTTAGACTACCACAAACAAAACATTTCTTCTTTGTAAAAGAGTAACCTTCCCCTCAGTTCCTATTTCCATCATATCATTCCAATTCTTCTATTAACTTTTATGTGTTTCTTTATCTTTTGAGAGGTTTGCCTAGAGTTTTACGTTGTTTGCACAACTAGATACAAATCTTGTAATTCGAAACAACTTTTTCATTAGGTATTCTCCAACCTTGACGTAGACATATCATTGATAAACCTTAATAATTTCTGATTCTAGGTCTCAAAAGAGGCTCAGGACGGCTATTTCAACTAAAGGACTCACTTCACCTGTCATTTGTTTGACAGGTAGAATGCATTAGAAGAATTGTCATCTGAGACACTTAATTTCAGGTTTTTGAGGACCCACTTTTTTCATAAACATACAACTGAATACATCAATTTATCTTGTGGTTTAGGAGTATAATCTCCACTTAAGGGATGTGGAACACCTTTAAAATCATTAGTCTTTGTAAATCTACTGTACAAAGGTTTTCCAATTGAATCCTCTTTTGAACGATTAAAAACAGAAAAGTTCATTTCTTCCTCATAACTTAGAACATCTTGTTTGATTTGTATTTCAAATCATAAGTCCCAACTTTACTATTTGAACTCATGCCAGAATTAATTAATCTACAAAGATTCTTGGAAGAATCTTTCCATGAATCTAATGTTTTCTGCAATTGTTCCTTTTCTTTTTTACAGTTTCATTTCTATCTCTATTCTTTTAGCTTTTCATCTTTTTTAATATATTTCATTAGAATGGAAATGTAAGCTTTCATTTAGAGAAAGTTGCTTATTTTTAAAAAAGTAACAAGTTGAGCTTCTAGTTTCTTAACAGCTTGACTATAGGCAAGTATTTGTGCTTCTTGATCACCTAACTGATTCATTTGTTCATCACACAGTGTTTTAAGAGTATTGTATGAATCATGCATGTTTTTAGAACACAAAGTTACCTCATTGATGAGCTGATAGCCATTGTGCAAGATTTGTATTCAACTTCATGTATGTTCTAAAATTTGACATTTCCCTTCTTCCATTGTCAGCAAACCCATCTGATTCTTCTCTTGCTTCCCAGCTTCTTGATGTTGATAAAGTGAGTCTATCTTCTTCTTTCCATCATGTGTCCCCTTTGCTGTACATTCCCTAGCAAAGTGACCAGTGTTGTGACAATTAAAGCATTCAAGCTTCTTTTTGTCAAAGCCAACAGGTGTTTTTCCATCCACGCGAACTCTCCTTCCTGTTTTCTTATAGAACTTCTTCATCAGTAATAGCAATCATTGCTATTTGCAATTTATGTCCAATCTCTTTATGTTCAACATCATCAAATTGTTCCAGATTTCATTGAAGTAAGTTCCCCAGTACCTACTGATTGTTTGGCAAAGAGGGAATAGATTACTTCATCAGCAAACCAGCAAGAAACTTCTTTTCAGGAGATTATTGGATTGTAGAAGTAGGAAGGAGTGCAGTAGTGTAGGAACCAGAAAAACCAGACATAACCTTTTTAGTGCTCTTTTGCTTTTGTGAAACACAGCATACATTTTGAGCACTTGAAGATGTTTTTGAAGCACCTTGATTTCTTGCTCAAACTCTTAAGCGATTTATTTGTACAAATCATCTATCGATAAAGTGTCAAATCTATGGATTAGTTCTCATTTTCATGCCAGGATTGGACCTTGCTGGGGGCAAAGATTCTGAAGAAACTTATGTTTGCATATTCAGTTGATACTTCAGCCACACTAGAGCTTTCTCAATGTTCAAGTAACTGTTGAAATATGTCAATCCTTTTCTAGCCCTTCTGATTTGGATATTTTAAAATTGCTTCAAACTGTAGTTTGAAAAAAGCCTTATGCTAATTTTCTTTAAATTTGCTTTAACACAACTAGTCTGCATGGGCATTCCCAGATCTCTTTTGCATCATCCATTCCTGAATCTTTCCTCATTGTTCTTTGGGTTAACATGGCTCATCAGCAAGATATTATTAGACTACCTTTCCTTATTTAACAGCTTGAATTCTCTTGAAGCAGTACTGGGTGAAAGTACGCGAACAATTTACCATCTTTCAGTTGAAATTCTCTTCATTGGTGTTTCCATTCTGAATTACCTTCATACTTACATTATTCAATGTATCATATGGTAATGCTCCATCTTCCAAGCCATATATCATATTCCTCCTTCTTAGAATTGGGAATTTAATACTTTGAGATAGCTGTTGTATATGTGGAATAACTTGTTATTGTTGTTGTTTAGGTGCTTAGCACCTAGTTTGATGCATTTCATGTTTGATTCTTCATCATCACTGAGAGTTGTGAGAACTCTTTCATTAGCAGGTTGAGACATTTTGTATAGAATTATAGGTGATGTAACTTCATGCTTGTTTGTGGTTTTCTAGTGATTCTTTTTCTCTGAGTCCTCTAAAGGGCTTGATACCACTTGTAGGTCACCTTGAGTTTAGGATCTGATTAGCCTTTTGTAAGACGTTGCTATACTTGAATAAAATCAAAATCAAACTATGTGAGAGAGTGGGACCCGACTATGAATATCAAGTGTTAATGCAGAATCTTAACACAAGAATTAAGAAGAAACAGTAATACTAAATTGCTAATAAGCTCTATGCTTCTATTGATATTTTTAATCACGTACATAACATTATGCCTTAGGGTTCCTTTTATACACCAAGGAAACCCTAATGGGGCTTTACAAAGTAGTTCAAAGGATAATACATATCCTTTCCTATGATATCTCCTCAAGACTATCTATAAGATAAAACTATTACTATTATGTTAATCAAACGAACTTAACTATTGAACAGACTTACTACTACAACCAGTACTAACTCTAGTACTGATACTCTACTGTACCTAACTTAGTACTGCCAAGACGTTAACTTGTGTACTGTCAGTATTAACTCAATACTACCAGAACTAACTATTACTACCAGACTTAACTGTTATACTACTAGTATTAAGTCTTTTACAATCTATTTCCCAACAAACACTATCCACGTGAAGAATCTTTTCCTCTACCAATCTTGATAAGTCTTTGACCGTGTACTTCCCGTCTTCTCCAAGCGTCCATCTCCATTTGTCCCTACAATCATTATAATAAGCTTTTTAAAAACCCTAAAAGCTCCTATAAATCCTTATAACCCCTACCTCTTATTTCTCTAATCCAATACACTCAGAACACACGCTTGCATTATCACACGAACCTTTTCTCCTGCAACTACTCTCATTACTCCTATCTAAATGTATAATAACTTAGAAAATATCCATCACATAGTCTCTTGACTATCAATCCACATATTACCCAAAACTTAAATATCCCTCCAATCACATAAAATCCCACCGCCAAGAGGAAGTGACTCTTACACCAGCTCATCAATCTCTTTTCTATCTTCATAATATCCCGCTAACCTCCCCCTCCCCAAACCCACCCCCTAAGCTTCTAACTCTCCCCACAAAACTCCCATAAAACCATAAAGGCTCTTATAACCTAACTACAAACTCTACCCTCAACTCTTATCTCCCCACCTCTTACCTAGCACAATGCCAAGTTTTTTGCCCTTAAAGACCACATTGAGACCCCTCCCTGGAGAGGAGCAATGAAACCGACATCCTATTTGACCCAAGAAAAATCTTTTAACCCTCCTCCCACCCTAAAAAAGATTTTTCTAAACTCTCAAGATTTTTTATATACACTCAAAGGCACGCGGATAACATCAAGTGTTACAATGGCAAGCTACCAAGAATCGATTTTTTCACCATTGTTAGTCGAACACGAACGACATCGTTTTAGCTTTCCAATCCGCAAGTCTCTTTTTGAATTTCTCCACAACCGGAGCCCAAGACTTAATACGCCTCATGTTTTCTCCAATTGGGAGCCCCAAATAAGTAAACGGAAATTCCCCAATGCCACACCCCATCCATCTCGCCATCTCCGCCAACTCCTCCTCGTTGATTCCAATACCATAAATCTTACTTTTGTTGTAATTAACTTATAGCCCGGACACTTCTTCAAAGGCACTTGAGAATACACATTAGCGATTTAGCATTCTCTTTATACCACTCTCCAAAGAATATCGTATCATCCGCATATTGGAGATGAGACACCATGGACATTGTATATCCCCACCACAACCCTTTAAAAGTGTCTTTCTCCACTGCCTCAGTACATCGCATTTAGACCCTCGCCGCCAATATAAATAAAACGGGGGATAAACGGATACCCTTGTCTAACTCCCCACTCTAGTCCAAACTCCTCCGAAGGAGATCCGTTAACTAGAATGGACATAGATGACGACCTAAGACACGTATCCACCGATTTAATCAACTTATTCCCAAAACCTATTCTTCTCATAATGCCGAGTAAGAATCTTCAATTGACGCTATCACAGGCCTTCTCAAAATCAACTTTGAAAATTAAGCCCTTTCTTTCTTTTTCTCAAAAATTCCATCATCTCGTTAGCAATAAAAACATCGTCTAGAATGTATTTCTTTTATAAAACGTATTTTGCACTTCCCCTACTACACTTCCCACCACACGTTTAACTCTTTCTGCCAACAATTTTGCAATGATTTTGTAGTATCACCCGATAAGGCTAATAGGCCGATAATCACCAAGACCAATTAGATCCGTCACTTTAGGTATAATAGTGACAAACGACGCATTACACCCCTTTGATATTTCCATATTTTCCCAAAACCACGCAATCGCACCTAAGAGATCTAGTTTTTTAATCTCCCATGTTTTTCTAATGAACTTGAAGTTGAAGCCATTGGGCCCCAGTGCTTTATCCTCACCACACCTATGAATAGCTTCCCACACCTTGTTTTTGCTAAAGACCATCTCTAATCTTTGAGCATCATCCACGGAAATTCTCCCCACTTTAGAGCTACAAAATATAGGCCCGAGAATTTCTACAGCTTCAAAAATAAAATTTCACTATAGTGTATAGCCATTTACGCTTTGATTATCACCTGCGGTCCTCGCACTCAAATCTCCATTAACCAAAAAGCTCATCTAGATTACATTTAGTTGTTTCTCATCTTCACAAATAGAATGAAAAGAATCTTTAGTTTCATCACCTCCTCTAAGTCCCACTTGATCTTGCCTTTTGACGAAGCATTGTTACCATATTTCCCTTTCCTTTTCAGCCATCCACCGTTTTCTTTGTATCCATCCAAATACCTCTCTCAGTGTTATCAATATCCTCTCTTTTCAGCCTCTAACTCTCCATTTTACAGCCACAATCTTTAAGTTTTTGATGAATCTTTATGACCTCCCAAATCTATGTTACTCCTAACCCTTAGACTTAGCCTTACATTTTTCAGTCTATCCCGAAAGATACAGTCCGGGCGAATGCTCCTCACGTTTTTCTTCCACGCCCCCTCCATAATGCCAAGAAAATCATGTTCTTCCAACCACGTGTTAAACACCCTGAAAGGTTTTGGAATGAAATCCAACTCCACGTCCTTAAGCACAATCGGGCAATGATCCGATAATTTTCTATCCAAAGCAATGATCGAAAGATTACCCCATAACTAATTGAACTCCTCGTTTAACAAAAATCGATCTAGCTTACTAAACTTCACTCGGTCATCACTTACTCTGGTGAACTTCCTCCCCCCATTAGAATCTCGACTAATCTCATTTCGTTAATCTTTTAAGAGTGAATTTTCCTTAAGGAATTTTCTTAATTGCTCTTGTGGTATTAATTAGTATATTTTATTACGTATCAACTATTTCTCATCCACTATGTGGGTTGACACCGTTTTTATCGTGGAAACCAGTTACTTAAATGTTTCGTTCTTGAAGACGTTTGATGAAATGTATTACGTCATTAGTTGCCTTAGGAGCAACTCGCCTTAGAGTGTTACCACTCTAGTTGTTTGGTTATATGACCATCGCATAGAAGACCCCTTTTGCGTTAAAAGGATTGATACGAGAACGAGAACGAGAACCTTATACTTGATACTGGTTAATTGTGTAACCATGATAACAATTTTTGTCATGGCGTTGTGTTTCGGAGATAGTACTTATTTAGACGAGTCAAAGTCCTTTGGTAACAAAACATGTACAAGTGAGGTACTTTTTGAACATTCTTTTTAAACGGGATGCACTTGTATTTTTCAACTGTAACACCCCCAAATAGGGTCGCAGCGGAATATGGGTCTGAGAGTGTTACATCATAGATCAATAGCACAAGATATGAGAACGACCTCTAAATGAGTCGTTTAAAATGATACATTGGATTTAATTAAAGTTGTTTGTTACAAAAGCACAATGGCTTAACATGTTCGCTTGTAAATGTAAAGATTTTAAAACATAACAAATATTCCCAAAATGTAATGATTCTAAATCTTTATGTAATGACATCTAAAATAATGACCACCAATGTATCCTTGTCTCGTACCTTATTGACCTGAGAAAAACATGCTTTAAAACGTTAACATAAAGTTGGTGAATTCACAGGTTTACATAATATATAAAGTAGGACCGCAAGATTTCCAAGTGTAAGACATGTAACACATACAATAACTCAAAATCTAATTACGAAATGCACTAAGCTCATGACACTGAAGCTACAACATATATGTATGCAAATTAATGCAAATAATGTGTCCGTGTAGATGTTCAACCCGCAACATCCAAATTGTTTCGACATGGTATACATTCGTCGTTTCGTACCTCCGAAACTAGCGAGCGCTACTCACCCGAACGGGGATGTCAATCCCAAATAGATCTATTCATAACATTCGCCCTTACAATCCAGTAATTAACAGTTCATGATTCATGGGCATAGTGGGTTATAGCTACTTAGGCCAACTCGTAATTTGTATAAAAGTGTACTTGCGTCCAATCGTAAAACAATGCATGTTTCTCACCCCAAAGTTGTAAATCAATGTAATTATATAAAAGCAGGGCTATAAACTCATCTTAGTGAATGTGTTTGATACATAAATCAAATATGAAAATTATCTTGTATAGTCTGAATGCAACCTAATTAAATATAGGTCGTATGAGTACAATGTACTTTGAAAAACTAACACAACATATAATTCTATATAGTTACATCACCACCTAAACATGCTTGTTTAATTTGTACAATTAAACAATATAAATTTGTACTTTGAAAAATAAATGTCCACGTACTTGTATTTGTAAAAATAGTATACTTGTTCAACAATTGATTATTTGTTAAAAATACTCGATTTAATATTTTTATTATTTATATAATGTTATTGTATAAATAGTTCAATCGTCTTGTAAAATAATATTTATAAAGTGAAAAACATGTATAAATATTATATAGGTGATACCACATCGTTTTGTAAAGTTTTTATTAAAAACGAACCAACACTATTCATGTCAGGAAATAGTGCACAAGTATAAAAATAGTGCATAAGGTTTTATAAACCTTATATCTTTTTCGTTTTAACTCCGTTTTATACGTTCTTTATGTCCACGGTTTCGTATTAAGAAGATTTATCAAAATATTATATTTATGATAATTTAGCTACTGATGAACAGTAACTTTTATTATTTTTATAAAATTATATAAAACTACTTATATATATTTAATCTTTGTAATCTTGTAAACATCATAACCTATTCATTTTAATTCCGTTTCGCATGTTCTTTATTTGTATGGAATCGTATTTGAGAAATCTAGCAAAATATTATACTTATAATATTTATACAAACTGCCATAAACAGTAACAATGGCTAAAATTTATAAAAACACTTTTTATAAATTTATTTAATTGAAATCGTATAAAAATCATATCTTCTCCATTTTAATTCCGTTTTTAATGATCCTTATATGCATGGATTCGTAATTAAAAGTTTGATCCAAGAAAAATATTTTTTAACAACTCACTGTTATGAACACTAACGTATTTTTATAAAATTAATTTTATAAAAATACTTTTTATCGTAAACATGTAAATAGTATAACTTCTTCGTTATAATTCGGATTTTCGATTTCTCTATATATTCAGAATCGTCATGAGATGTATTATTTTAATAAAATATAAAATAATTATTATATTTGCGAATTTAAAACAGTAGGTTTTTGTAAAAGTTGATAAAATTATTTTTATAAGGTTTTAACTTAATTAATTTGTTACAAGTCCTCTAATTTATGTAATTACGCATCTTTGATATAATTTGAGTCCTCTAATTTGTGTCCATCAAATATAGTCCAAGTTTGTCCAAGAACATGTCCATTATATTTATTTACTTATACAAACTATATAAATAAATAATTAATTATAAATTATGTAAATTTATACATTGCTTTTAAATACATAAGTAAAACATATATTCTCATGTTTTTAACATCATTTTAGCCCTGAACAAGTATTTCTTGAGTTTATATAAACTTGCAATAATTTATAAACATGTATAAGATATAACTAAGTGATTATTAACCACATAACAATTATATAAAACATGAAATTAACATATTGAGAAGATTAGGGTTTATAGAAGACCTTAATATGATGAGTGTAGATGATACACAATAACCTAACCCAAGTATTAACCCAAAATACTTCTTACAAAACCATAACTTTAACAAAGAAACCTTAATTATCTTCACTTGTATAAACCCTTATAAACACCCAACCAAGCTTCCAATACAATTTATAACACCTTAGATATGCCTAATATCAACCCTTGTATGCTTGTAATACTTGAGAAATCAAAGCTATGAAATATTTTAAAGTGGTGTTGTGAGCCGTGGGTTTTGGCTTGTAGGTAAGAGAGTTTTTGTGATTTTTTTGTTAAGAGAAATGAAGTGTATGTATGCTTTGCAAATAGGATCCAATTATATAACAAAAATATCTTGTAGATAACATCTTACAAGATTGAAGAGTTGGGAGAAAAGGGGATGGCTTGGTGTAAGATTAGTATGGTTGTGAGTAAGAGTAGATGAAAGTGTAAGAAGAGTTGTTAGGAGGTTGCTTCAAATTCATTTTAACACATGTGTGATACTAGAACAAGTTTAAAAATGTATTCCTTGTGTTTTCTATTATATAGAATCCGATATGTATATGTATGTGTAAGAAATTTTGAAATTTTTTAGTATTGGGTATAATTTTGGGTATTTGATTGAGTATAGATAGGTATTGGTGCTTCCGTGTATGCCTAAATGTATTTTATTGCGAAACGTAAACGTTTTACGTAACCAATAAAAATAAAATATTAAAAGTTAATTATTACTTTCGTAAAAATAATATAATGCTTGCTTGACGTAAACTTTTATTTGTTTGGTGCCCGTTTACATTGATTGTTGATTTTTAGTTTATGCGATTTAACTAAACAAAAAAAATTAAAAGTAAACACGTAAAAGTCTAAAAATAAATAATGGAATAATTAAAGTCGTAAAATAACCTGAAATAACGAATTGTTACAGTCTCCTCCCGTTAAAAGAGCTTTTTCCTCAAAGCTTTAAGATGTGGTATTGGATGAAGATGCACGATTGGTGAAGAGGTGTGGATACTTCTTCTTAAATTGATCTTCACGTTCCCATGTAAACTCAGGACCTCTCCTAGAATTCCATCGAACTTTGATGATAGGGATAGGACTTTGCTTCAACCGTTTGACTTCACGATCCATAATCTCCACTAGTTCTTCAACGAAGTAGAGTTTATCGTCAATGTGTATTTCATCCAATGGAATTGCCAACGGCTCGTCGGATAAACACTTCTTTAAGTTGGATACGTAAAACGTACTATGAACCATGCTTAGTTGTTGAGGAAGTTCTAGTCTGTAAGCTACGGTTCCCACTTTAGCTAACACCTTGAAAGGTCCAATATACCTCGGGTTTAAATTCCCCCGTTTGCCAAAACGGATAACCCCTTTCCAAGGTAAAACTTTTAACATGACTCGGTCATCAACTTGAAATTCTAAAGGCGTATGCGTCACATTGGCGTAACTCTTCTGGCGATCACGAGCGGCTTGAATTCTTTGCTTGATCTGAACAATCTTTTCGGTTGTCTCGTGAATAAGTTCTGGACCGGTGAGCTGAGCATTTCCGACCTTGGCCCAACAAACAGGTGATCGACACTTCCGACCATAAAGTGCCTTGAATGGGGCAGCTTTAATACTAGCGTGATGACTATTGTTATACGAAAATTCGATCAGCGGTAAGTGCCTTTCCCAACCATTCCCAAAATCTATCACGCAAGCGCGTAACATATCTTCTAGTGTCTGAATGGTTCTTTCACTCTGTCCATCGGTCTGCGGATGGTATGCCGTACTCATATCCAAACGAGTACACAGTGCCTTCTGAAATGCCCTCCAGAAATTCTACGTATACCTATCGTCATGGTCACAAATGATTAAGATTGGCATTCCATGTCTCGTGACTACTTCTTTTATGTACAGTCTTGCCAATTTGTCTATTGGGTCATTTTCCCTCATCGGTAAGAAGTGTGCAGACTTGCTAAGACGGTCTACAATTACCCAAATGGTTTCATAACCACTTGACGTCCTTGGGAGCTTGGTGACAAAATCCATGGTGATATTGTCCTACTTTCTTTGAGGAATCTTAGGCTGCACCAACAAACCAGATGGTTTTTGGTGTTCAGCTTTGACCTTCAAACACTTTCTAACATAGGTGGCAATGTCGGCTTTCATGTTGGGCCACCAATATAACTTCTTCATGTCTTGGTACATCTTGTCGGAACCCGGATGAACAGAATATTTCGACTTGTGGGACTCATGCATAATCAAAGCCCTTAGGTCACCATAACACGGCAACCAACTTCTGTTATTCAAACACAGCGTTTCGTCAGCACGCGGTTCTAACTTTTCCTTTGAGAGATATGGTATGTGCCTAAATACACATACCTTTGACCTTTAAAACCGGACTTAAATGACCAAAAACGTAGCAAAAATACTTTGTATTTGTATGTTTTCACTTATATTGTGCAGGAAACGAATATTCGAGAAAAGGACGAAAAATCAAGCCAAAAACGAGCAAAGAATGGAAAAGCGTGGAAAAGCGTGGAAAAGCCAAAGTCAAGTCAAAGCCAAAAGGTCAACCAAGAAAAGTCAAAGTCAACCAAGAAAAGTCAAAGGTCAAACCCGAAGCCGTAACCGAAGAATACTTAATGGGCCCACCCGAACCCATCTAATGGGCCGGGTCAGCCCATTAGTATATTATATGAAGACCAAAAGCCCAAATTCCTTTATAAATTCAAACCGACCCAAAAATTATATATGAGCCCAACCTATTTCACACTTAACAAGCATTAGCCTCCATAACCCTTTTCATTTAACTGCCATTAGTCCCTAAAAGGACTAACATTGCAATACCAACATACACAATTGAGGGACCTTTTCTGTCAACCCCATAAAGCTTAACACACCACCAAGGACGATGTTTGTTATAACAACATATACATTGGAGGACTTATTTTGCCAACAACCAAAACTTTTACCCTGCCAACCCTTAAACCAAATTTCCCGCCTAAAAACCCCCTTCGCCCCTGTCCCTCTCAATCCCTCGACCACTGTTCCCCTTAAACAAAAACCCATCACTTTCCTTACCCCCACCTCACAAACAGCCAAATACACTTTGGCAATCCCTCAAAACCCTATTGGTTGAAGAAAAAGAAAACAAGATGAAGGGTTTTGATTGTTTGACTTTGGGACCAAGGCAATTCTATGGCCAAGATTGACTATTGGATTCATCTCACACAACAAAGACATATGAAGAAGTCTCCCAGCAAAGAAACACAGCTTGAAGACCTAGGTTTTAGTATAAATAGCTTAGTATAGCTTATTTGTATGGGTGTCGAATTTTTGTGTTTAGAAGACAAAAGCTTGTAAACCTTAATTTGTACCATTTTAATACATTGTCATTTTAATTTCTGTCTTTTAATACTTGCAAATTAATTTTATGCAATTTTAAAGCTTTTCTTAAATACTTGTCATTTAAGCTTCTTGTCTTTTAAATACCTAGTTTAAGCTCTTATATAAGCTTTTAAGTGATTAGAAGCTCATATAAAAGCTCATTTTCATTTTCTGTCAAAAAACTCAAAAATCCAAAAATATCAAGAATCTGTCAAATCAAAAGGAGCAAGGTTTATAAGGGATGGCCTTGGTTTAGAGCTTCATGGGAAGCATTAGGATTGGGTTATAAGCTTTTGAGAGCTTATTTCATTGCTATAAGCTAAGGACCTTTGTAAGTTTCCTTTTTCCATTTTTGCCATTTACTGTTCATAGTGCTTATTTTCTGCTTATTCTTGTTTTATCTTGCTTATTACTGTCTTTTATGCTTATTTGTCATTTCTTGATTGCTTATTTGAGCTTTGTTTAAGTTTTGCCTTTAAACTGCTTTATTTGCCATTTACTGCTTATATTTCATTAGCTTATTATAGTGCTTATTTTTGTGTTCTTTTTGCTTATATTTGCTCAATATTTGCTTGTTTGCATTCTGTGTTCAGCACCTTTGCTTAAACCTTTCAAAATCACCCTTAAAATTTGACTTTTCTAAGCTAAAGGGGTGTTTGGGTCAAGGGTTAAAGAGGGTCAAAACTGGTGATAAACCAATTTGGGTCACTTTGCATACTTGTATAAGTCATTTTTATTAGTTTTAAGCAGTTTTTAAAAAGTTTTATGGTTTGGGAGTCTGTTTTTAAGTTTACTCTAAAGGCTGTAAAAAAATTGTGGTGACAGAACATTTCTAAACAGCTTATTTGATTAAGCTTTAAAAACCTGTTTTTAAACCTTGTTTTTGAGTTCTTTTGAGTGTCAAACACATTAGTTAAGTGTCTTTAGTTTTCCTTTGGTTTTTACTCAAATCTGTCAAACTTAGTTAAGTGTATTTCAAGTTTAAAACTCCTTTTTTTTCAATCCCATTTATCAGATAGTAAAAGTTGTTTTTAGCTTTTAAATTTTTTAGCACAAGCTCTTTAGGAGCTTGTCTCCATCTGTTTTGACTTGTTTTCCAAATTCGAGCTTATTTTAAAGCTTATTTTGAGGGCTGCAATAGCCACATTTTTCTTAAGAAAAACCAAGTCAGCTTATGCTGACTGTGATAGCACTTTTTCAAGCCCTTTTTAACAGCTTATTTTAGTTTCAAATTTTTTTCTCTTTGTTGTTCTAGATAGCCACTTGGATAAGCTTTTAGAGCTTATAGCCCATTAAGCCCCAAGTTTCCTCTAAGGGCTTAAAAATTAAGCCCAAAGGTTGTCCTTGAGGCTGTTTTGGTATGCAGTTTAGCCATATTGGCTTATATGTTTTTCTGCCTTGTTTTGCTGATTTTCTTTGCTTATTTAGTTTGTATGGGCTTATTAGGTATAGTTGCTTATTTGTTTTAGTTTATTTTCCATTTTCACTTGTTTATTATGTTTTAAAATGCCAAACAGTTTTTTTTAGCCCAATTTTGCTTAGTTGCCTTTTTAGTTTTTTAGCTTAAACTCTTAGCTTATTTTTATTTGAACTTGCTTATTAGGGTTAGTACACTATCTGTTTTTACTTAGTTTGCTTTTCATTTGCTTATTTGCCCAAATATTGCTTAACAGTTTAGCTTATTTGAGACTTACTGTAATATTAAGCAAACTGCCCTCTTTGTTTGCTTCTTTTCCGGCTTATTTTTAAGTTACAAAAAATTTGCCTTTTTTAATTTTGCTTTACTACAAGTCGCCCTTGGGTCTTTTTCATTTTATGTTTGCATAATTTAATCTTTATACTCTTTTTCTTTTTTAAGCAACCAACCCTAGTTAGCTTATTACCAACTTATTCTAATAAGCTGGTAAGTAATTTTTATTTTTCTCAAAACCAGCTCAGCTTAAACTACTTTCCATGAATTTTTCATATTTTTTCCATTTTATTTACTATTTTTAATGAAATTTTCTTTTCAAAACAGATTTTAATTCATAATAAATTATTAAAAAGTCAAAAAAATAAAAAAAAAATAAAAAAATTTTCTTTTATCATTTAGGACGTAGAAAAATTAGAATTGCTCTCGTAGGGTTAAATTTGTAGAATTTCATTTTTTAAAGAACGGGATTAGAATCCCGTTCTCGTTTTCTTCGTTTTTCAACTTTACAAGCTCTCGTTTTTGGATTTTCTTTAACTTTTCTTATAAATTAGTCATTTAGGATTAGGAAAATTTAAAAAATCATTTTAGGGTTTAAATTTGTGATAATTTAGTTTTTTTTAATCGCGTTTTTACGTTCCCGTCTTGTTTTTAGGTTTTCACATTAATTGCTTTCGTTTTAGGTTTTTCTTTACTCGTTTTTGCATTTTAATTGTAAAAATTAGAAAACCAACTCCAAAATTATTTTAACCATTCAAACGCGCGATCACGAACGTTCTCGATTTTCAAATTCGCACCTCGTTGGGACTACGACCCGGGAGATTTTAGATTTTCCTTTGGATAAAAGGAATTGATTTGAATCTCTTGGAATACTTACTTACTATAATTGAATTATAATTTTGAAATTATCCTTATATATTTATTATAATTTATATATACAAAAAGGTTAGTTTTAAGGTTATATCAATTTTTGGCGCCGCTGCCGGGGAGGCTGTGAAACGATTATCGTTACGTTTGAAGATTAGTGTTTGATTTTGTGAATATTTTTATTGAAAATCCAAAAATATTTTACTTTTCCAATTTTGTGAATATTAATTAATTAACAATACCAAATAAGTTTCCAATTCAAAGATTTAAAACTTGCCTTTGTGTCACTTGTCAAGTATGGCTCACCTTTAAAATTTTAACAAACTCCAAGAGGGGTATAAGGAGGGTTGTTCCGAGGAACTTCGACCCGAAAGGAGAAGGTTTTTAATAGCTTCTAGCTTTCCCGCTCCTCCGCTCCTTTGTGCGTTTTTCTTTTAAAGAGCTACCGTGAAGCAAGTTGATTATTGGTTTAAGTTCTTCGGTCTAATTAAAATAAATTGTTAATTAATTATTGAAAAACCAAAAATAATCTCCTTTAACCTCTTTGCCATTTAATTCTTCTTCTTATCCCTCTTTATTGTTTAATTCTCATGGAGTCTTATTTCCGATATGAGTGTGTGGGGTGTGGACAACCGACAGATAACTTTTATTGTTATTCGTGTACGTGCCAAGAATGCGGTTGTTATTTTATCAATGGAATTTGTAAAATTTGTACTTATGGAGGTGAAAATCCAATCGATTTTTCAACTCCGTACTCTTTTAATGAAATCTAATATCTATTATTTTATGTTATGATGTTCTTAATCTATCGCTTGTTTCATTTACTCGTAACTATTGCATTATTACTAAATCGTGGCATTATCATGAATTTATTGTGATAGCGTGTTTCCATGTGATAAAACCTATTGTTTTATTCGAACCCCGTTAATAATCTCGTATCACCTAGAAATCTCATCTTGTGGTGTATTGTTATGTTGTAGGACAATGCCTAACACACAATCAGGAGCGACAATGACACGTGAAGGGATTAACGAACTAACTTCTTGCTAAGTGGCAGAAGCATTGGAAGCTCGCGACGCTGCCAGAAACCTTAAACCCCTAGTGGAAGGTGGAGATGATCAGGAAGAGGAATATGGTGATGACTATGATGGAGGAAATGGAAATGGTATTGGAAATAGAGTAGGGAATAGAAATGGAGGAGTGAATGGAAATGGATATGGAGGAGGAAACAAAAATGGAAACGGAAATGGAAACGGCAATGGAAACGGTGATGGGAACGGAGGAGGAAAT
>BQNB010085591.1:0-28433 GCA_026074375.1 Tanacetum coccineum
CCCCCCAGGCCAAACATAGTGTGAATCATACTAAGAAGGTTTGGAAAGCAACCAGAAATCATAATGTGAACACTACTAAGACAACTTGGAGACCATCTAGAAAGGTTGTTGGTAGTGTTAAGCCTCAGTGGAAACCCACTGGACGACATTTCGCTTTGTATGATACCTGTCCTTTAACTAGGATAATGGAACCCATTGTTGAGCCTTTAGAACTTACCCCGAGCGTTAGTTCTAGTTCCAAATTTACTATGATCTCTAGGTTCCCTGATTGCAAACTTAGTGATCGAAAGGCTGGTTCCAAGGGGATATCTGGTATTTTTGAATGCTAAAGCATTGTATCCTTTGTATATTAGTATATATTTAATTCAAAAAAAAACAAAAAAAAACAAAAAAAAATGGCTTGCAGTTATTTCAGACTGTAACCCGGTCTTATCCCAAAGATTTAGTGTACGTTTCAGTGCATTATTTCTTTCCAGACAAGAAGTTGTCTAAGCCCCGAACCATTTTTCTCATAAACAACTTGTTTTATCAAACATGTTCGGGTTAACCAAATCAAACATTGACACGGGTCATTGTTTGAGGGGGAGAATCAGTATTTCTAACAGTTGTTGCAGGTCAAAAGGACGTCCTGATTCTATTGCTGAAAGATTGACATGACCAACCGCTTCCAAATTCAAGACAGATTGCAGTATCATTCCTGTCTGGGTATTCTAAAGGTCTTGTTTCAATTGCTCACTTGATATTTGTGCTATTTCACCTCACCTCATACTTTGAGGGGGAGATTGATACATTTTAAGTCCATTCTAGATCAAAACCATTCACAAGTTTCATACTTTTGATCGGGGGAGAAAATGTGACTTAAACATGTAAAACAGATAATTAATGATTCGATTGATTCTAAAATGCTAAGTCCTATCCATGCATGTGCTACACATCTTTCGATTATCGCGCACATGTGTAGGGGGAGCATAAGTGTTAATATGATCAAAAATGTCAAGGTACCAAAAATTTGTGTTATACACACGTATCTTGATAAATGACAAAGAATCTTTTGTTTCATGTTCGTGAAAGTGATCTTATGGAATGCTGAGGAAAGAGATGTTGTACCACCAGGGTATTCGTATGAATGCTCATGCCTGGTCTTCGGACTGCGCCCACTAGTGAAGTGGATTTCCATAAATGTACTTGTACAAGTTTGGATTTCCCAAGGCACTTCATATCTTTCGGGATATATTTCAAAACATCATCAGAAGCATTCTGATTTAAACTTTCGTTTGTGCCCCAAACAAATTTTATAAGCACATCGAATGTTTTTCAAATCATTTTTGCCACAGGCCTTCTACGGTACTTAATTGTATTAAGAAGTAAAACGCTGAAAAAGGAATTGTACGGTATAGTCAGCAGATAGTAACTGTACTGACTCACTCTTTACCATTCTATTAGTAGAAATACTTATAGTGTGTTAGTCTTCGGACATCTGGTCTAGAGAACGGCGAACATTAGGGAATCTGATACTTAGGTATTAGAGGAACTAGCTTGTCACGTGCCGGAAAACCTGTCAAGAAGGTTCTTTGAATGAATCTATCTGATCACAGGTGCAGTATTCTTACTGTAATAATTGATCACTACGGAATCAGAGGTTAATGTAATCAGAGAGATTGAGTATAGATTATTACTCGGTCCCTTCAAAATATAAAAACCTTTGTGTGTAACAAATAATGTTTTTATGGAACAACATTGGGAATTTTACATAACAAAATGTTTTGGTGGTGACTAAATTGTTCTACATAGCCGAATGACGAATCAAGTATCCGATGCATGACATGCTCATATCCTTACTAATATCTGAAAATTCAAGAAAGTTTACATACAAAGGCTTCGCACAATTTCTGAAAATCAATGTCTTCTTCAAATGCTAAAAAGTTATGGAGATTAAAAGAAGATACATCATCAAAGCTTTCAGATATCCAAACAGGATATGAGCTTGTGAGGACTAGAGATTGCGTATGGCAAAGTCAAATGAAAGAAGATCACAAAGTAATTCGGAGAAGGTAAAAACTAATCAAGTCAAAGATCAAAGATCAAAGGCATCAAATCAAGTTCTGAAGATATGATCAAGGTATTAAAGATTGAATTACCAAAAGCACAACAAGTGAAGTAACCTATCAACAACGAGATAAAGAGACAAGCACGAGTGAGCTTTCAAACAACTCCTCATGACCTCATCTAGGGGGAGATTGTTAGGATCACATTATAATGGACCCCGAACAAAGAAGCTTCGGTCAACTGAAGATACATGACAAGAGTCTTAGCCTCGTTAGTTGGTTAATTAATTAATGTTTATTAAATGTTAATTGGGTATCATAGAAAAAGCTGCAAAAGCCCAACAAAAGCCTAGAATGGGCATAACCTTGTTAGTATAAATACACCTAGTTTAGTAAAAATTAGGTAAGCAACTCCATAATTTTTTTTATCTTTAGAGTTTGTAGCAACTCTTAATTTCTTTCAATCATCAATAAAGTTCTTAATTTTATGCATCTTGATTCTATACTTCATTGTCAAGGATTCGTATGAATGATCATGGAACCTACAAAAAGCAACATTTTGAGCACTTGAAGATGGTTTTGGAGCACCTTGAATTTCTTGCTCAAACACTCTAAGGTTATTGTACAAATCATCAATAGATAAATTGTCAATCTCTGGATTAGTTCTCATTGTCATTGCCAGATTGGACCATGCTGAAGGCAAAGATCTAAGAAACTTATGATTTGAATCTTCTGTTGATCTTCTGCCCATGAGCTTCCAATTGAGAAGTAACTGTTGAAACCTGTAATACCACTTTATAGTCCTTCAGAGTTGGATATTTTAAATGCTTCAAACTGTTGTTTGAAAACAGCCTTCTGCATTTTCTTTGAATTAGCATTGCCACCAAACCTAGTTCTGATAGCTTCCCAGATCTCTTTTGCATCATCCATTCCATGAAATCTTCTCATATGTTCTTTAGGAATGGCCATCAGCAATTCTATTCTTAGCCTTACTTTCCTTTTAAACAGCTTGAATCTCTGCAGCAGTAACTGGAGAAAAGCATCGATTAATCTCCATTCTTCCAGTTGAAATTCTCTTCTTGGAGTGACCATTCTGAAATTACCTTCCAGACGTCATTGTCAATTGTTCTCAAGGTAATGCTCCATCTCCATTTGCCCATATTATAATACTCACTCCTTCTTAGAATTGGAGTTTGATATTGAGATAACAGTTGTTTGAGGAATCATCTGTTGTGGTTGTTTAGGTGCAGCACCAGTGTCTGATGCCTCTTCATGGTTTGATTCTTCACCATCACTAAGATGTTGTGAGAAGTAATCATTTGCAGGTTGTGACATTTTGTAGGAGAGTGTAGTTTGTTGTTTGTGGTTCTATTGATTCTTCTTTCTCAGAGTCCCTCTAAAGGCTCTGATACCACTTGTAGGTCATATGTTTAGGATCTGACTAGCCATTTGTAAGACGATAGGACAAACTGGGATAAATCCAAATAACTATATGGAGAGACACTGACTATGAATTATCGAGTGTTAATGCGGAATCTTAACACAAGAGTAAAGAAGAAACAACAATACTAATTTGTTATAAAGCTCTTCTCAGTCATACTCAAAAACAGCAAAGAAACAATCACAAAGATCAACAGCATTATTTGTTTGCATGTGTCTATTCTCAAGAGGGACCTAAAAAGATTGCTGAAGCTTTACATGATAGACAGTTGGTTCATGGCCATGCAAGAAGAACAGTTTCCAATTCAAGCTACACATGATGGGTTCTTGTAGATCTACCTTCATAGAATTGTAAGGTGATTGGCACCAAGTGGGTCTACAGAAATTAACGAGATTGAAAGAGGTGTGGTTGTGAGAAACCAAGCAAGATGGTGGCCCAGTGGTACAACAAGAGAAGGTATTGACTATGATGAGGTTTTTGCTCCTGTGGCAAGAATAGAAGTTATTGGTGTTTTTTTGCCTTTTTTGTTTCCCTCATTTATGGGGTTCTTAGTTTACCAAAGGATGTAAAAAGTGCCTTTCTGTATGGCACTATAGATGAAGAGGTTTATGTCTCACAACCTCCTGGTTTTGTTGATCCTGATCTATCCAATTAAAGGTTTATAAGGTGGTCAAAGCTTTGTATGGACTGCATCAAGCTCCTAGAGCTTGGTATGCTACTCTATCTCATTCCTAGAGAAGCATGGATTCAAGAGGGGACAATTGATCAAGACTTTGTTTATTTCAAGAGACAACAAGGATATCATGCTAGTTCAAGTGTATGTTGATGATATCATTTTTGGCTCTACTAACAAGTCTCGGTGTGCTGAGTTTGAAGCATTGATGAAAAGCATATTTCAAATGAGTTCCATGGGTGAACTCACCTTCTTATTAGGTTACAAGTCAAGCGAACAAGGAGGCATCTTTATATCTCAAGACAAGTATGTAGCTGAGATCACCAAGCAATTTGATCTAATTGTGAATGTGAAAGCTGCATTCACACCCATGAGACCAAATTGCCTTTGGAAAAAGGATGAGGAAGTATTGATTAGATGTAACTTGTACAGATCGATGATAGTTCCCTAATGTATTAATCTGTTTCTAGCCTGTATTTATGTTTGCAGTATGTGTTTGTTCACGTTTTCAGGTTACTCCAAAGACTTCTCATCTCAATGCGGTCAAGAGAGATCTTAGTATCTCAGGGCAAACTCACACCTTGGGAGTATGGTATCCTAGGGAATCACCCTTTGACTTGGAAGCATTCTCTGATAGTGACTATGGTAGATCCAACCTTGACAAAAAAATCCATAACAGGTGGTTGTCAATTTCTTGGGCAAAGACTTATCTCATGGCAATGTAAGAAACAGACAATTTTAGCCACTTCAACAACTGAAGCTGAATATGTAGCTGCTGCAAATTGCTGTGGACAAGTATTGTGGGTTCAAAATCAATTGCTGGACTATGGTTTCAACTTCATGAATACAAAAATCCACATGATAATGAAAGCACATCCGCATTGTGAGAACCAGTCTATCATTCTAAACCAAGCACATCGAGATTCGTCACCACTCATAAGGATTTGTTATGAGAGATGCTCTATAGTGTGGAGAAGGATCACACGACTTATATGTCGATGAACTTGTTGACCAAACCATTTGATGGACCACGGTTTAATTTACATTGGTGGTTAGCATTTGGAATGATCAACCTCATAAGCAAAATTTAAGGAGGCTTAGTTGTATTAGTTTTTTAATTTGGTAGTTAAGTAGAGTTAATTCGGGTAGTTAATTAATTTTAATCCTGGTAGTTATATTCCATTAATACTGGTAGTTAAGTAGTGTTAATTCGGGGAGTTAGTTTTCATTAATTCTGTTTATACAATTTTTGCAATATGTTTTTCTTTGTTTTAGACTACTTTTGCAGGCATAGCATGGATGAAAGGGAGGAGTGCCAAGGTTTTTAAACAATTGACCATTTTTCATACATACTTAATTTGGTGAAAAGAGTTTAATTGGGTTGATCTTTATTTAATTCTGTTTGACCTAAAATAAGTCTGGTAGTGTTAATTGTTAATCTGGTAGGTTATTGTTAATGCTGGTTGCGGGAAATTTGACTTTTTATGTTTTATCGCTGTTTAAATGTTACCGTTAGAGATTTTTACGGCGCAATAGTCGTCCAACAGAGTAGCTATATATAGATAAAGGTTGATTTCTCTTTCATACTTTTATCTTTATTGCTCTCTCCTTTTCTTGCAAAGTAAAAATTCCCTTTATAACAAAAATAGTCAAGAGTTCTGTTACCAGCATCTACAATAAACACTACATAAAAAACCCATAGTATCTACATAAGATTGTCCAATGGCTCAAATTAAAAGTATTGTGACAAACACAAATCAAGTGGGGTTTTTTGCGCAAGCTGACGAGAGTGCTAGGGTTTGCTGAGATAGTGGATTTTCTTCGGGTTCCAACCTCCGGTATGGCCTTAACTGCTAATCCAACTATCTATTGATCTCGTGTCAAACATTTTTGGCAGAGGATATAGCAATACTAGAGGCAGATGGGTCTCTAGGAAATTATGAACCATTGATAACATAAGGTACACAAATCTCTGAGCGTCAATTAGGATTTCACTTCAATTTAGATGATTGCCACAGGAATTACATATGTTTGCATAATGATGACCTTTTTGATGGGTATGTGGCAAATAGGTATCATACTGTTGGATCCTTTACCTTTTGGGAAAAGTTTCTTCACCACCCCAATGGCGATACTTAGTCCACCATCTTTTTCCTGTATATTGCTAGTAAAAGTGGTGGTTGGCGATCAATTTGGTAGCAATATGCTATGCTTTGATCTGTATATCCACTGGTTGATGTATATTTTTCAAACTTATTTTTGATGGTCATGGTGGCAAATTTGAAAGCAAGAAAAGTTTTTGATGTATCCTCGTTTTCTGCAAATGTTTTTGAACATCCAAACGGAAAACAAACACCTTTATCTAGCTGTGAGCCTGACCAAAAGATTTTTGGGAATATGAAAAGGGGTTTTCGGGGGGCACCAAGACCTTTATTGCCTTCTATGTTGGCTTGTTGTACTAAACCTCTATGCAGGACAATTACATGCTGCTCAACATCAATCCCAACCATCCTCGATAATCACCTCAAGGACCTCCCCTTCCACATATTCCAACACCTACACCACACCTATCACTACACTACACCCACCTATCCCTACACCTACACCACCACTTATCACTACACCTACACCACCACCTATTCTTCACCTACCACAAATTACTGACAAGAACCTACACAAGTTGAGCACCATCTATGGGAGCAATTCCTGACCACCATCTTCTCACCCCCACAAGAACAGGCTTCAAGTCACATGCCTATGGATGATTTGCTTCAAGCAGTTCCTAAGTTAATTTTAAGAATTGATAGCCTGGAAATGGGTCTCAAACAAACCAAGCTGACCATGGGAAATGCGATAGTGAAGCTAGTCAAGAAGGTGAGAAGTTGGATGGGTTTATGAAAGGTGAAATTTGATTTTGACAGACCTAAGAGGAGAACCTGAGGCTCAGGGGAGGAAAAGTCAAGATGATCCTCTAGATTCTTCAGTACAAGGACTGGTTACTCCTCCTACAACTAAAGTCAATACTTCAGGGGAGGAACAAGTGGAAGAAATAAGTCCAAATACTCTTGAAGCAGCCAAAACTCTCTCAAAGGTTGCCTCTTTAAAGTCGAGGTCCATTGACAAAGGAAGGAGATACAAGAGAAGAAAAGAAACTAAGGGAAAGAAAGTAGTTTTAAGCTTGGATTTTCAAGAAGAAGCTGATGCTGGTGCTGAACAAGTTAATACTCCTAGTGCTGAACAAGTTAATACTGCTAGTGGAGTTAATACTGGCAGCATTAAACATAGTACTGGTGATGAACAACTTAGTACTGGTGATGAAAAAGTTAGTACTGTTGGTCAAGATAAAGGACAAAGAGAAGGGAAAGCTCCTATGATCAGTGAAGAGACTCCAAAGAAGTCAAAAGAACAAATCTTACAAGAGGAAGCTAGCCTTGCTGAAGCAATTAGGTTGGATACTTTGCAAAAAGAAGAGGTAGCTAAACAAGTACATTTGGACTCTCTCCTAGCACAAAGGATTGCAGAAGAAGAAGAATTGAATGAGCAACAGAAGAAAAGAAAAGCTCAAGTTCAGTTTGAAGCTCAGCATTACACAAATGAAGATTGGGATTTGATTAGAGCAAAGATTGAAGCTAAATGCAGAGTTGTCATAGCATGCTATGAAGGATCTTCAAGGAGAAGTTTTGCAAGAGAATTGTGTTTCTTTGTGAATCAAAGAATGAAGTATTTTGCTGAAGAAAGAGCTAAAGCTAAAGTAACAAGCCATGACCCAATCACAGCTGAAGACTTATTTGATGAACTAATTGGGAAGAATCCAAGGGACATGGAAGTTAACTCGCTGAAGAAATTGAGTTGAAGAAGTCAGAAAGAGTTTGACAAGCTGTGGGAAAAGGTTGAGTACTTTGCACAATAAAGTTTTGAAGCCACTAAAGCAAGTTTGAAAAGATTTGGTGAAGAGCTTTAGACAAAGACTCCAAAAAGGCTTAAAAGATGATAAGATGTTGTAGAAAAGGATGATGAGCCAAACCAAGAGTCTGGAAGAGAAAACAATTGGCAAGGAAAGGAATGCATTACAAGTGTTGATAAGAATGATTAATGATACATTCTGATGAAGTTGGTGAGCATGATGTGTTCTAATCCAAGGTACTGAAAACTCCAATTAATCCTGTTCCTGTAGCTATGAAAACACTAGTGTAGCTACATCATAATTTTATTAAGCAAGGAAAAAAGGAGTGTACCTATTTTGTTAGTGAGATGGTACTGTCATAGTATATTATTTTTTATATAATTTTGTGCTATGTTGGAATCTATATCTAGAGATGATATTACTGGAGTTTTATTGATTGTTATGAATAGTTATGGGATGATTTGGGCCAGTTGGATAAGTTTAGAGAAGGGTTTTGGAAATGTTTAAGATTATGTTTGAAGACCTCTTAGAACAGATTCTATATGGAGTGAATTAGGACAGCAAAAGATTATAAGTTGGAGATATTATGATACCTGTAGGGTACATTGCTTGAACTTAGAATCCATGGAAGTGTATATGTTGTTATGAATAAATGTATCCTTTATATGAGACTGAGGTATGTCAATACTATGTTAAAATGAAAGCTTTTGGATGGAAAGATGATGAGGATTGCTATAGATTGGTGAGAATGATGGAAAAACAACATGCTGGCATTAGAAAGTAGTGAAAGCTCGTCAAGGTTGGAACGCCTAGGTTAGAAGATGAAGAAGGATAAACACTTGGTGGTGGTGCTATGCCACTAAACAAAACAATGGTTATCAGTTCACCATGTCTTAACCAAACATAAGGACTGGCTAGTCCATAGAGCAAAGGTCTGGTTAAGACTTCTCAAATCCGTTCTATGGTTGACAACTTGCAAATAAGTTCTATGGTCTTCAAATCACCTTTTCTGTCTAAGTGAAGAGTTGGCTAGCCACAAGTTTTTGCTCTGTGGTAAAGGCTGTGGAAAATATCCATAAATAGTCCTTAGATTATGGCTTATGGTAAAGGACAAATTGCATAATCATATTAGATGGTTGACACTTTACCAAAAAGTGGATGGTATTTCAACTCACCAAGTTTCATGTACAAAGGTTGACATGGTTATCAATCCACCATGGAATTTACCTTTTCTAGGGTGCCAAAGGATTGACTAGCTGAGAAAACGGCTCAGGTAAAGGCATTTCAAATCCATTTATGGCTGTAATGGTTTTATTGTTCTGCAAAAACCATTATGGTATTCAACTCACCAATATTCTAAGTACTTTGAGTTGAAATGGTTTTCAGTTAACCATGGACATACACCTTTATGGTGGCCAAAGGACTGACTACTCCCGTGTGTGAGTTAATGGCTAACTGGTAAATGAGGACATCAAATCCATTTAAAATTTTCAATGATTCACCTCTCACAAGAGTTAACACACCTGGAAGTGATGAGAATAGATAGAAACTCTATGGTTTGATGTACAAAATTGTCAATGTTGCTGATATGATGGATTGCTGAAGAGCCTTGAAGAATAGTCGCTGCAAAGTTAACAAGAGAAGACTTGAAGTGTATGTAGAGCAGAACAACTTGAAGTAATTCTATTTACAACATCCTCAGAAGCTTATAAGTATTTTAAAGTAAAGATCAAGAATGTTTGAAGAAACTTGAGTTCATAGTGAAGATCAGTTAGGGGAGGGATTGTTGGGAAATTTAGATAGTAAACAAGATCTTTAATATGGTAGTATAAAAGTTTAAGTCTGGGTAGATAATAGTTATGTTCTGTAGTATTGGTTATTGCTGGCAGTACTAAGTTAAGTCTGGTAGTACTAAGTTAGTACTGGCAGTCTTAGCAGTACTAAAGTTAGTACTGGTCATAGTTAATTCTGTTTATAGTTAAGTCTGTTTATGAAACAGAATAGTAATAGTTATCTTAGAGATATCTTAGGAGATATCTTAGGAAAGGATATGTATTATCCTTTCACACGGTTGTAAAGCCTATTAGGGTTTCCTTGGTGTATAAGAGGAACCCTAATGCACAATGTTATGTACAACAACGTTTTAGAGAAATATATAGAAGCATAGAGCTTTATAACAAATTAGTATTGTTGTTTCTTCTTTACTATTGTGTTAAGATTCCGCATTAACACTTCATAATTCATAGTCAGTGTCTCTCATATAGTTAATTTGGATTTATCCAAGTTGTCTATCGTCTTACAAAGGCTAGTCAGATCCTAAACATAGGACCTACAGGAAAATTAGAATAGCATCAAGTCTAGCCACTAGAGCAAAAGATTCCTCAAAATCAATTCCCTCTTCTTGAAGGCAACCATGAGCAACCAATCGAGCCTTGTTCTTTAGAATTCCTCCCATTTCATCAAGTTTTACCTTACAAATCTATTTTAAAGCAATAACCATCACTTTATCTGGACGTAGAACGAATTCCCAGACTTCAAGACGTTTAAATTCATTAAGTTCCTCTTACATTGCTTCAATCTAACATGCTTGAGTTAATGCGTCTTTATAGTTCTTTGGTTTAACAGATGTGAGAAAGGCATCGTAGTAACAAAATAAGGCTTGTTCATGAAGTTGGAGTCTTGTGGAAACATGACGATTAGGTGGTCTAGAGGTAGATCCTTGGTCCATTTGTAACGTGTTCTGAGTGAGGGTTAGCTGTATGCACAATCAGTAGGAATAACATCCGAGTGAGAGGATGTTGGCTGAATCGTTTTCTGGATATTGGATTACAAGAAACGGATTGTTTTTCATGTGATGTAACATCTATGTCATGATTGTCTTCTTCAAACATCGTTAGGAATGATAGGAGGATTGAGTTTTGGGTGTTGTTTGTGAGTTACTAGGTGATGGTGCATCTTGGTCAACGGTTGTTGAGGAAGGTAAACCGGTTGCTATAGATGGTTTTGGAGCAACTACTTTAGGAATTAGAGCAATGACTTCAGGGGCTGGGCAATCAACACTTGATGGAGGAGTGAGTAATTTATCAAACAGCGGTTGAAACAAAAGATCCCAATCACTTCTCGAAGGTGGTACACATGGTGTTGAAGAAGGAGGGTTTTGCACGAGTCCTGAACTGATTTTTGTAGGAGTTATTTCATGAAGGTGCGGGTCTTGAAATGCCCGTGTTCTCAGAAGCAATCGATATCAGCTCATCACAAAATCTACATGATTGTTTTGATAATTCATATGGTAAGTCGGTTGTAAATTCGAAATGCTTTCTTTGTGGGTGAATAAGCCAATGAAAATAACCACTACCGCTTTTGGTTTGTTACTTACCCATGTTTCACTATCATTCGTAGGCATAGCATAGTGCTCTTATACATGGAAAAATGATAAGTCGGAAGTTCTGTCATGTAAATGCTCTTATGGAGTTTTCCGTGCGAAGATGTTATGATGGAAACAATTTTGGAGTTAACATGCGGTAGGCAACTGTTTCTGCCCATAAGGGAAATAATGAAGCTTTTGCATAAATCAACATTGTGCTGGTGGCTTCAATTTAGGTTCAATTACGTCTTTTCAACAACACCGTTTGCTCGTGGAGAGCGAGCAACAAATGTTTCATGAGAGATGTCAACCTTCTCATAATATTCATGCAAAGTTTGATTAACAAATTCAGTTCTATTATCTGTTTTGATTCGTCGGACAGGCAGTTTAAGCCGTACTTAGATCATCTTGAGAAACTTGATTATGAAATCTGGAGCTTCATCTTTTGATTTTAAGCATTTTACCCATGTAAATCGAGAGTAATCATTGACAATGATGAGGATGTTCTTTCATTTCTTTAACACTTGCGGAATTGAATTGGTCACTAAGATTCCATGTGCAAGAGATAGAGTTTTTTTAGATGGTTTCTTTCAGATTTAGGTTTGTGGGGTTTCTTCTTGCTTTTGCCCATTGCACATGCAGAACACAGATGGTCCTTTTCAAATTTTAGCTTAGGGAGACCTCGAACAAGACCGTGTCTAGCTAAATAGTTGATTATACTAAAGTTCAGATGAGATAGACGTCAATGCCATAGCCAGGACTTAGTCTTTGAGGCCTTTAACAAGAGACATATAGGAGTGGGCGGCATCATATTCTCTAAGAGACCAGAGTATTACAGATTTCTGCCTCGTGATCCAGTAATAGATCACCACTCTAGATTACGAATGAAGCAAGTGTTGTGACGAAAAGCAACTTCAAGGTTTAAATCATAGAATTGCCCAACGGAGAATAAGTTGTGCCCAAGTCCTTCCACGTAGTAAACCCTTGAAATCGTAACATTCCTAATTTGATAATCACAATATCCCAATATTTTTGCCACGTGATCATTTTTGAATTTAACAGTACCCAAAAATTTATTGACGAAATTGGTGAGCTGTGAGCGATTCTCCGGTCATTTGCTTGGAGCAGCGGAGTCCAATACCTAGAACAATTTGGACGACCTGCATTCATCAAGAGAGTAAGATGGAACATCGGAAACTATGGACCCCAAGATTTATTGGGTTCCTTTTTGTTAGCAGATAAAGATTTAATATTCTTAGGTTTGCTAACAGGAACATTAGTTTTAGATTTCTTAGGTTTCCTTGAGTAAACCAATGTTACCACATGCTTAGGTGTATCACTTTCTAAAGCAGTTGGTTTTCTAAGGGGCACTTCAGCAGTTATGGTTATCCTATTTAAAGGGCACGCATTTCCTACTATAGTGAAGGTCCGACCAGTAGGTCTCCAAGTGTATCCAATATTTGTGATACTTTTTGTTGGTTTTCCAAAACTTCTCTTTGAACTTTTCTTAACAGATTTCAATTTAGTACGAGCATCCACATCATTGATAAAATTAAGAACACACAAATCATGATTATCAGAAAGCATGCAACCATTACACTTAACACATAAAGGTTCAGAATTCGCATTAAGCTTGGAATGCTGCACATTTGCAGTTCCTTTAGGTTTAACAACACAGTTCTTATTTTTTAAACTAGATTTAACTGTCCTAGGGTGGGCTTCTACTTTATTCTTCTGAGTACTACTTGGTGTTCGCTGAATCTTATCTTTCTTTGTATTTCCTCAAGGCTATGCTCCGCTAGCACTAGTAGACGTTTTTACTCCTGTAAAATGAAGAAGCTATTTTTGTGTTTGTTTTTCCTGAAGATGTGACGAGCTCAGTGAATCTAACTCTTTTGTCCTTGTTCTTTGGGGTCACAGCCACTAATTTTTCACCTGAATTGTTGATGCTAGGGCAAGTTGTGTTGAATATTATAAGCAACTCCCCCCGTGAATCTGTTTGTAAACTTACAGCAAGTATAAGGGGTTAAGAATTCATTTAGAGGATTTTGTATTTTCCTTGTTAGACTATTTCCTAAGAATCGCAGCTTCTTCCTGAGTGGCTTAAGGTAATCTGAGTGATCTGACCAAGGCTGTCAACTCGCGAGTTTACACGTAAGATCGTACGATCTTACGTGTCCACCTGATAAAATCGTGTAGGATCGGTGTAGGATCGCAAGTAGGATCGTAAACTCGCGCGTAAGATCGTATGATCGCGTGTCGATACGAGTTTACCAAATTACCAAGTTACTAGCTTAAGTTACTAGCTTATTGACTTACATACTTACTAGCCCATCGTGAATGTGACGATTGAAACTTTACTTTTTTGTGTTTTACTTTTACTTTTGTATTTTAAATTTGAACTTTGACATTTTCAAGAGGATATTATATAAATTTATATTTGATGATGAGTAGAAATAAAAATAGTTTGACTCGTTTATCCGTTGCTTACAGAACATGATAAATGATATGGATCTTCGTTCTCGATCCGATCTTACGATCTCGATCTTGCAAAGACATAAATCGATCCCAGGTGGGATCGCGATCTTGACAGCCTTGATCTGATCCTATGTTCAACAATCTAGCGTTTAAATATTCCACATCAATCTTAAGCATTTCTGGATCAATAGTGTGTTTGCTAACAACATTATCAGCCCTTGTTCCTGAATTTTTGTATTTAAATCAGAAATTTCCACAGACTTTTGATTGACTTGATTAATTAACACATCACATTGTTCTTTGAGCGAATACGTGTTTCGTTTTTCGAGTCATATAAGTTGCTTAATGTATGTTTCAAATCGTTTTCTCAGCAATAAGGTTTGACACCCTATGATCCAATTCAATATTAGTGTTTCATTCTCCTCTAGGTTATTTTTATTCTATCCTCATTATTTTTAACAATTTGAAGATTTTAATTATCTCTTTCAACTTCTTAATTACCGCGTCTTTCTCTTGAGACTGAGCTTTCAATTCATTAATTTCAAATTATTGTTTCAACTTAGAGCACTTTTATTTGAAAACTCAGAATTGTCCCTTTAAAAAAATTTCCTGATTAAGTTGAGCCGTTAACTTCTAAAAAGATGCATTTATTTTTTCAGAGTGGTAATACTTCTGTACAATTTTATAGTAAGTTCTTTTTTCAATGAAATCATTTTTAGTGAGAAGCTCAGTCTTAAACCTTCGAGACACTTTTCACATTATGCACATTCAAGAAGCCATTATCCACGAAGAATTCATAATTATATTACAGTATCTTTGTTAATGACTAGTTCAAAAGAGTCGTTGTTTTCATTCAAAACTGATTTAATCTTAACTGCAATTGTTTTGACTCTAAACGATGTTGTTCCACAGCCTATCCATTTGATGAAAGACATTTTGGACATCAAAAAGTTCATCAATCATATATTGATCGAAAGTGTTGAACAAGTCCTTCAGACTTTTATATAATGGAATTATTTCTTCCCTAACAACAGCTTTTATATGTTTCGAACCCCACGAGACCTCTGGGGATAGTTGTGGCCGTGTTCTTTCTTTGACAACCTGATTAAAACAGCAAGATGGTGTTTATAGTTTCTTCAAACTCATATTAACCATGGCTGACTTTAGGATGTTCTTTTGATCCTCTAACTTTGGTGGGTCTCATTGAAAGGTATGGATCTAAAGGAATTCACAGAATTCCTGAGTACTAAAGTCTTGTTCAGTAGTTAATTCAGTTTGTGGATCAAATCATGTTACCAATCTTGAGAAAGGTTGGTTAAGAACAGCGTTAATCGACTGGTGTTGTATTAACTTTCTTGTTCTAACATCATAGGGATCCTGTGTTATCAAACAATCTTTTTCGAACGACTTCTTCAGCAAGTTATCAGGGTCTCTTTGGAGTCAGGAATCACAATAGCATTAGTATTCTTAATGATATTACCATCATAAAGCTTTGGTTCCAACGCTGAGCTTTATTCAGTAGAATGGATTTGAAAACCTAGGCTTGCTTTCGTGTATGATCATAGAAAACTGAGGTTTCATCAACATGTGAACAGTTTGTGGAGATTGATCTCTTTTAAAAATAATATTATCTAGCTGTTTGATCCTATTTTCTAAAGCAATCTCTCTATCAATGTTCCTAGATCTTCTTTCATATATCTTTTTTTGTGAAGAGTAACTGTTTGCTTTAAAGATTCTTTTCTTTTAAATGTTCAAATAGAGTTTGTTTAAGACGATCAGTTCTATTACCAGACTGTGCATCTTGAATTCTGAAGTTATCATTACTTTTTAAAATCATCATATATGTCCTCTCTTTCAAAACTTTAAACCTGTTCCTTTTCTTTCAAAACTTTAACTTGTTCTTTATATCTTTTAAGCTCAGCAGTTAAAGTATCATTTACACTTTTATTGTTTAAATTTATCTTTGTACAATTAACTACTTGGGTTTTTAGTTGTTCAATCACAGATAATATCAATGTATCTTGTTATGCAGATGAGTTAGAATTATGAATAGCTGCCTGTTGTGATTCAATCACATACTGAGAATAAGGAATGATATTTCTATCACTGGTTATTTAAGTCTCTGAGTGGTTCACAACATTTGACTATTCAGAAGATGGCATTGCTTGCACAGCTTGATTAATCATATTATCATGATTGTGTACCTCGGCAAGAGCATCTGAACCATAAAAAGATAAATTCACCATGAGAGCAACTTTGGCAATGTTGAGTTTATCACAATCAGAGTCATATGTATCCAAATCATCAGCTTGATAAGCAACATTGTGAGTAATGACAGTCTGTGTGGCTTAACCTTCTGGAATTCCTAGATCTGCCAAAAATGCAAGTTCCCCCTCATGTAGAATTTGACCACTTGCTTGAGCTTGTACCAATAACACTTTATCCTTAAACCAAGAATCATCCTATTTTCTCTTAGGTTAGTGCACTGTTTGTACATGTGGCTTCCCTTTTGCAGTTGTAACAGATAACAGTCCTTTGTTTCCCAGAATTGCTTCCACTTGCTCCTGGAGTGTATGTCCTTGTAGTACCTGCAGCTAAAGACGTTTGTCTCCCCTGTATTGGTTGTACGATTACTCTTTCATTATTAATGGTAGCTTGTTGCCTAGGGTTTGACAAATTCCTCAGCTGATTATTGGTATTGGGGTAGCGGGAAGTGACAACAACAGTCAAGAAAGACATCATGTGATTGATGGCATCAATGGGATCATCACCTTTCTGGAACACTAGAACAATTAGACCCATGTCTGGTTGGGAAAATTTAGGTTGTTGGTTAACTGTGGAAGCATATTCCAATTGAGGGATGGATGATGATGGAGAGTAAACATTGTGGTGAACTGATGATTGATAATCATTGGATGGTAAAGTGATTGAAAGAGGTGTTGATGATTGATGAGTTGAGTATTGTTGAGACTGATAAGGTGATCCATATTGTGGAGACTGATATGGTGAAACTTGTGGTTGAGATTGAGTGTTTTGGTAAGAGTTTTGATGAGTTTGATAAGGAGATTGGGTCATCTGATGGGTTATAACCAAAGCAAGCAGATTTGAGTTGCGTTCATGCATTAAACGAACCTCATTTGCATGAAATTCATGTTGTCCCAAGTAAGCATGAAGCTGATCAATGTTAGTTGTATGCAAATCCCGAACCAGTTTGACATCTGTCACAAATTTGCTCCACTCAGGAGGAAGAGTGTTCAAAAACTTGGTGTTCACTTGAAATTGTTCCAGTTTCATATTGTAGATGTTCATGTCATTGAGTAGCAATGAAAATCTCAAGTAGAACTCACGTAGTGTTTCCCCCTTCTTATAAGCAAACTTATCGAATTCATCATAAAGCTTACACTCTCTTTCCTGTTTCGTCAATGAAGTTCCTTGCATGAGAAGTTGAATTCTTGCCCAAAGTTCCTTGGCGACTTTATGATTGCTAACCAATGCATAGACCTCAGGTGGTAGTCCTTGGAGAATGATATTTGTTGCCTTGATATCACAATCAGCTTGAATTGCTTCCGTAGCAGATAACTCAGAATATTTCTTTGGTCTTGTCACTCCATTTTCTTCAATTGAAGGCCAGATGAGTGGACCATTTTCAACGGATTCAAGAATCATTCTTCCATGTTGTCTATTCATCATATATAGCTCCATTCTGCTTTTTCAAGAATCATACATATCTTTTTCCAACATGGGTGGACGATTGTCAGCACCCGAAAGAATTACTTTATCAGCAAGAGTCGTCATTGAGAAATTTGTATGTTAAAAGATTATTGTCGGATCGAACGGTGGTAGAAAGAAATTGTGTTTGATTAAGGTGTCTTTTAAGTGTTTGAATTCTTGAAACTACACGGGATTTTAAAATTCTTGACAAAACCGGGAAAACAATTTAATGTTTCACGGGATTTTACAAGTCAAAAAAATAAACCGTATAATTTTGAAATTTGAGTTGTTCGGTTTCAATTAAACTTGACTAGTTCGGTTCACACTCGAAAATGACTAGTTCGGTTCTCAAAGAAAAAATGACTAGTTCAGTTCTCAAAGAAAATGACTAGTTCGGTTCTCCAAGAAAGTGACTAGTTCGGTCCTCAAACAAAATGACTAGTTCGGTTTTCAAACAAAGTGACTAGTTCGGTTCTCAAACAAAGTGACTAGTTCGGTTTTCAATTTCAAACAAAGTGACTAGTTTGGTTCTCAAACAAAGTGACTAGTTCGGTTCTCTAAGAAAGTGACTAGTTCGGTTTGTCCAAGAAAGTGACTAGTTCGGTTCTCCAAGAAAGTGACTAGATTGGTTGAAACTGATACGACTAGATCGGTTGTAACTGAAAACGACTAGATCGGTTGTAACTGAAAACGACTAGATCGGTTGTAACTGAAAACGACTAGATCGGTTGTAACTGAAAACGACTAGATCGATTAACACTATAAAAACTAGATCAGTTATATCTCGAAACCTACTTTTTCAAAACTCAAAAAGACACGTTTTTGACGATTGTTTTCTGAAAATTTTTGTACCTAAAGTGTTACTAAGCCTATAGGGACAAGAAAAATGACAACTTTAAGGTTTTTAAGCCGAAAAATTTAAAATCAAGATTTTGACCTTTATAAAGCTAATGAACACAAAAGACACAAAACTAAGAGATTTTTCTATGAATCTAAGCACACACACCTATATCCAAAGATACTAGATCAAAGCAACCTATGTAGATGATCTTTTAGTGTGTAATTTACGCTTAGAAAACAAGAAAAAATAAAAAAAATGATGCGTGTTTTGAAGAAAAACTCACGAACCAAATAAGTAAACAAAAAATCTAAGCACACCACTCCATGGCTCTTGATACCAATTGAAGACTAATCATATAACATACTAGATGAGAAGGAAAGAGATTGTTTTAAAGAGAGAGAGTGGGTTGGATGAACACTTAGAGAGAGAAAGTAAACATATAAGAGAACTTGTATTAATGTGTGTAAAATGAGCAACCAACCACCTCTCCAAGGCATGGAGAGGTGTTTATATACTTACAATGGATGGTGGGCTTGCATGGGTTTATCCATGGGCCTTTAGGAAACTAACTATGTAAGTTTGACAAACTAAGCTATTTAAGATGTTCCAAAAATTACTTAACGAGCTAACGACAGTTATCTATGGAAGCGACCGACACTTTCCTAGGAATTTCGTATTCCTAACAGTTCGGTTTGGGTCGGTTTTTTGGCTAAAACCGAAACCGAACCGAAATATTCGGTTTTAAAAAACCACAAACCACACCGCAGTCGGTTTTGGCGGAATCGGTTTTTCGTTTCTCGAGTTTTTTTGCGGATCGGTTTTTCGTTTTCAAAAAACCGTTTTTATATTTGGAGTTGTGGAAAATTATATTAATACACTTGTTTTAACGTAGAAAATTGGATAATTTTTCTCATTTTTTAGTTCAATAAAAAGCCTAATAATGTTTACACAAATTTCGGTACATATTTTCCACAGTATAACAGAGAGACACCAGACGTGTTCAAGCATATCATGTGAAATACTACATAGTATTATCATGTCAAATATGTAACGATATATGTCAAGTACCATACGTACACGACAAACCCATATATAAAACATTAAGTATAAATATAGATATATGATAATTACAATCACAAATAAATAAGGAATTTAAAATATTGATTGTATTATTTATTTATTATATTATACTAATTATATAAGTATTATAAAATGATTTGGTTTCGGGTTCGCGGATCGGTATTTTTACGGTTCGGTTTTTTGGAAAAAACCGAAACCGAACGAAAATTTCTGTTTTTGAAAAATTAAAAACCCGAACCATCGTTTTCTAGTTTCGGTCGGTTTCTTAGTTTTCTGTTTGTTTTTCGTTTATTCGTTCGGTTTCGGTTTTTTCGATTTCTTCTGCTCACCCCTAGCATGTACTTATAAATTTGCAGATTTAATGTGGTAGCGCGCTATTATCCGGATGTTTTTATTCTTATTCCGCTGCGTATATTCAATGTTTTCGTTATCCTAGATGTGCTTAGATCAGGGATTCACATAAAGTTCTTCGGACTAGACCCACAAGTTTGATCACAATAAAATGGAAAACAAATGATTTGAGTGTATTCTCCACACACGTTGCACAAAAGAAAATTGACAACTGGATTACGATCAAAATGTGGCGTTTCTGGAATCATGTGCCGAATGCGGAATTTGACATTGTTATAGACGAGTTTCTAGATGCTCGAGGGCAACCATTGGGTCAGTTCTGGCTTCAAGGAATTGAATTTCAACCGGTAGAGATGTCAAGTAAGAACAAATACGAGGTATTTCTTTAACGAATATTGATTAACCACTTTAATTTTTCTAGACAATATTTTTCGCAATATTGTTTTACCAATTAATTAAACCACTTAATTATATATTTCAATGTTTTAGCCCTCAATTCTAAACAATCTGTTTAAATAAACCACTTAACTTTTGCTTATACTACTAAAATATTTAATTCTCTATGACCATTTAATTTAAAGCTTAACTTTCAATAATTTTTTTAAACTCTTTTACCAACATGATATGCCGGTTGCAACATTAAAGTTTTACAACTCACTAAAAAGTGTAGCTAACCATTGTAGTGTAACATAGATAAGACCGAAGGAATGTCGTTCTTTATGAGAATAGTAAGGTAGGCTCTAAACTCATACAATATGACTATTTGATCTAAAAGGCGGAAGGAAGAGTTTTTTTTGTTCTTTTATTGTTTATTAGAAAGCAAGTACAAATATTACGGTTTTGAAAGATTTTGTTTTAAAACTAATATAAACCTAAACGCAGATTTTTTTTCTTTTCAACACACATGCCTCCAGCGAGGCTTGAACCCACAACCTTTAGGTTAGTAGGAAACTCACTTACCACTGGACCAAAGTCCAAATGACATCTAAATGTAGAAAATAAAATGACAAGATAAAGGAAACTTTTGGTGCGAATCAGAGAGAGAATACATGTTTACCTAGGGTGCACTACTCCTTGCTTAGCTATCCAACTCTACCAAGTGAATTTTCAAGCTTTGCCCAATTGTATACCTGAAGACCAGTCTAACTACAAGGACGTGAAAACTTAAGCCACAAGTCTATAACCCATGTATACAGCTAGTTTGTTTCTTATGGTTAAGTAGCTATTTTAACCATTAATTAAAAGGACACGGTCTTAACCATGTTTCTTAATAAAGCCTCCAAACGCAATGCACAGAATCAAACAAATAAATCAATAGAACGTAAGAATCATAAACATTAAAAGTTTCATGCAAACTGATGACATACCCTTCGATTAGGCTCGAAGGCCTCCCCTCCAAGCTCGAATGTGATCTACTGCCAAAGACATCTATAAACCTTCAAATAGTTTCTAGTGGCGTAAAATCATCTTCGCGATGGTTACCAGTATGGGAATCCGCCACTCGAAGCCCAACAACTTCCAATGTGTGCCCTTAGATGAAACTAGCGCAGAGGTAACACTTGACTAGGTCAAAACCCACATTCTCCACCCTATTAAGGCTTTCCCGCAAAGATAGGGATCGTGGTACACAAACCCTTGTAATCCCCTTAAATCGCGGGACACCCCCTAGATTACCGGCAAGAGTGCATCACCTTGTTCCAGCTTATACTCATCACATATAAATAGATGGCAAGGTGCTAAATAATATGAGGCAATGTGCTTAGGTTAGATTTACACTCAATAAACACGCACCTACATTTTCACTTCATACATATCTATTATCATCAAAAACAAACATAATTTACTCCCCTCAGCCAGAGGTGATTATGCAGGGTCACAGCCCATAGTCCTTCCACTTAACATAGTTTTTTTCTATTTTTGTCACAGGTTTTATCAACGGCTTGGCAGTATCAAACACTAACCCTCATACTCCTTCGAACACCTCAATCGAAGACCCGGTCTATAAATAATGCCGAAATACTTGCCAAAATCAGTGGCGCCATCTGTGGGACCTCTACAATTAGTCTCATAAAAACCGAGTCAATAACCATAAAACTACTTAACCTACTTTTCCGACATGACAAGCGGGAGAGAAGATCCCCGCAAAACGATAACAAATACCGGGTTTTCAACCTTAACGCCTTAACCCGACCAAACAAGGTCGAATTACCACCTATACACATTTCCACATTCAACTACCATATCTCCTAACCAATACCTCACTTGCCAATCATGCGTCCACCTCGGCTAATCCTAATCCTGTGATTAGCCCAGCCTTCGTGGAGGCAAACTACGAGGTCCTCGAATCCCTACTAAATGACAGTAGAAGGTAGGTTCGTAATGAAGACATCCGCACTGAATTGGACTACTACAGTGAGGAGTATGACGAATGAAGGGAAATGGAACCAAGGTCAGTATGCGTGAGGTAAGTTACTCCTGTTCTTCGAACAGTGTCTCTACGTGTTTGAAGGCAAAGAGGAAGGGTTGTAGAGTTCAAAGAAGCTCCGAATAGGGATGGGAGCAGAGCTAAAAGTGACAGGAGGCCTTTGGAACGAAGAGTAGAAGACTGTGGGAGTCATGGAGGAAACCTTCCTCCTATACTCGCAGCTCACCTAGGAAGAAGTGATAACAGACAATCTGTACAGTCCACATTAACCTCTGGGTACGGAGGCAATCAACCTTCGATTAATTTAGGAGGGAATCTCCCTCCTAACAGTACGTACCTCTCACATAATGCTCCACCTTTCATACCTAATAGTATACAACCTCCCTCAAATGGCCAAATGCCTAGTTATGTTAATCTTTACGCCCAAACTGATGCTAGTATGACCTATAACCAACCTTCGAGTTATCCTTTTCACACCCAAGGTAGTAATCCCTTCTTTAGAGGGGTCTCTGCATGTCATCCTTATGGAGGGTACACCCAAAAGGCAATGAGCAATTATGGTCCTAATCACAACGGGCCCATGTATCATTCGAATGTACTACCAACTAGCTATCCTTTTTATGCACAACCCATCAATTCATTACCAAAAGCAAACATGTACCAAGCCTATGGCCCTGCCGGCCTTTTCGTAGACTTTACCGGCTGCGTAACTCCTTTTGCAGGCTGGATTGAGGACTACCCTCGTCTGGATGGACTCAAAATGCCTCCTCATGTGGATTCCTATGATAGGAAAAGGGATCTCAACAACTACTTGCAAATTTTTGAAAGGTTATCCGTATGCATAAATGGGCAATGCTTGTAGCCTGCCATATGTTTACTTGTACTCTTAAAGATTCCGCCCGAATATGGTATGTATATATAACAAATAAAGAATATCTTAATATCACATATTAAAATACTTACACATATTAGTTTCCATAAATATGATAACATGCATTGAATTATCATATACCAAATTAACAGCTTTAATCAAGACAACTAATCAAAAGATCATCCATATCTATTACAATTATCATCATCATGCATTAAACAATCACATCTTAGTTCTTAAGCTTACAATATCTTATATTGCAATTTACCAAATAAATCTATTAAAAACATCAGATTTAGCAAACATGCATAATAATAATAGTATGGATTGTGTTATGATCAGGTCTAAACTTTAAGCAAATAGACTATCATATCAAAATTTTAACCCATAAAGATTTAAGGTTTCGACTATGTTTTACAAAACACTTAAAAGGCAGATGTGATAAATTACATGATAAATAAACGGTGTATAAAAAGCTATGATACCACTGATAGAAAACAACGTAACATGTAGTGATTTTAAAAATTCATTTAACTATTAAGCAAAGATAATACACACGGTGGAGGACATATTAAAATCACTTGTTTACATAAAAAGGTTTTCCCCATGAGATCTATATACACCAACTATTTAATTAATCATGCATAAATAATAAAGACATACCTTTTGGCTAACAAGCAACACGAACATATTACAAACTTTTGTTCAAGTATAGAACAAACCTTTTAGTATCCACACTAACACTCAAGCAACGTACTATGGCTTCTGCTTGAATCAACTTCATCACACGAACAAAGGAATGATCAAATTTGTACGTAACACAAACACACACAAATTATGTTTGTGTGTGGGTTTCGGTTGACGCAAGCCAAAGAGTAGGAGGGGAAGATTTCACGGTTTTGTAAAACTTAATAAATTACTAACCCTAATAATATATATTTATACTAAAACAGATTCCTATCCAATAAGGAAAAAAAACCAAATTATGAATAATACTCTTTTATTTAAAAAAATAATATTTATATTTTCACACAACATAATTATACCTTTATATTAAAGGGTAAGATTATACAAACCCGGCCCGACCCGTGTGTTATTAATTCATTACAAACCACGGAAACCCGGCCCGTGACCGTGTGTGTTTATATCTGGTGGTCTTAGTTATGGGCCCCTAAAACAAAACCCAAATTGTGGTGGGAGTACGTGTCTCCTTGCTAAGCTACCTTGGCCCAAGAACAAAAAACACCTCTAAAAACACATATTCAAATGTGTGTTTTCCTACTCACATCCATATCTCTGGCTTTTCTTGGATACTCCGCTCTCTAAAACACATAATTTGCGTAATGGGAATAGACAATGATTGAGGTATTTTAAAACTCATACAAGGTATTTTATAAGCCTTTTCGATGTTGTTCAAGATAAAAAAAATCTATCTTAAATTAAATAGGCGATTAGGGGTTTGGGTTCTTGGGTTCATGTCGTGGTAATTAGGTTAATTGGTGACTTAAAATTCAGCTCTTGTAGGTGATGATGGTTGTCCTTATTTTAAGGGTTAACCGAGTTAGTTTATGGTACCTTATACTTTTTGAGAGCATACTTTACAAACATCTGCACCTTGGCGAGGTGATCAAACCCGTATTGTGGTTGCATTCATGGCGTTTGTTTGGTGTTGCTTAAAAAGAACAGCTAATATTGCTGTTGGGATTGTTGTTTTTGCTTAATACTAACAATTATGGTTCAGGCTTGCTTATACTTTGGCCTATGCTTCTTTGATGCCACTGGTCCTTTCTTTGCTGCTATACATGCTGTGTGACGATAGTGATGGGTGTCTGACGATGATGATAGAGTCGTAATATATAAAATAATCCCACAAATAACTTTTATGCATTTATATTTTACTGGAACATTGCTTACCGAGGCCCATATGCATATTAGGGAGGCAAGTTACCAGATTTGCAGCCAGGGCTTATTAATCCTCTTTTTTAGCTGTTGAATAAGGCGGATTGCTTTTTATTAAACGATATAATGTGGTGAGGCAAGCTTAATAAGCTTGCAGGTTACGTACACTTTTATGGTCGGTCCAACCGGGAGCCGGGTTAAATGTATTTAATGCTTCTGACCCAAATTAATTAAAACCCAACATACTTTGGGAAGACTGATATGCAAAGCGTGTTGGTGAATGTTGTATAAGTATGGTTGTTTTAGACTACCGGTAAGAACAAAAGAGGTCGTGATGATGAAATGCAAATGTGGGCAAAATCAATTTATTGGAAAGCTGATATGTATCTTGGCTAGGCAACTCAGGTGGAAATTTCTACTTAAAAATGTAGCATTCGCAACTGTGATTGCAGCCATGGCTTATTAGCCCAAAGTAAGTTCTGTCACAATATATCTGAGCCTTCTTTTAAAGCCACTGTTGAGTGAAAAGAGCCAGGAACTAGCAAACAACCAACTGAGGTACTGTTAAATGTGGCAATTATTATCTACCCAACTTTCTGTATTGTGGTTGTAGCCATGCTGTTTGTTTGGTATTGCTTAAAAAGAACAGCTAATATTGCTGTTGGGATTGTTGTTGTTTCTGCTTAATACTAAACAAACCACAGGCGAAGGTGCGAAGAACTACGGTATCATTAATGCCTCATTTCATATAACCCCGGTCGAACGGGTAATAAAACATTATAACATGCTTTTTAGCCAGGCGCTATTTATTACCGATTACTGCTTTTATACTCTAGTTAGGTTATAATTATGTGTCAAGAGCGTTGCTTAAAAATCTCCCTTCGGCCTATGCTCTTCGATGCCAAGCCAGATACCTTTCGTTTTCCGTAATACATTCGGCGTGTGACAATAGTGATGGTGTGTGACAAAGATAGATATAGCGGTCGAATCTGCAAACATTAGCCCACAATATAACTCTTACTTCTGCATTTAGATTTTACTCAGAACATATGGCAAGTAAGGTGGTGGCAAGAAGAGTGGGGCATAATCGATCTTTGAAAAGCTGATATGGATCTGTCTTGAGGCTGAGGCAACTCAGGTGGCGTTGGGCATTGATAATCGTCAAATAGTATATATATATATAATCTAAAATATAAGCAAACCCTCAACCAATTGTCCTTTGACACAAGGCAAGAAGTAAAATTCACTACAAATACAATATATATAAGATAACCGGGGAGTTATGAGTCACGGCTCGTTAAGATCCCAACGACGCTTTGAATGTAAAAGTCGAATGACAGGATTGAAGATTGATAGCTGAAATATGAGACAAGGTTATAATTGGTTTTCTATGTTCTCTACCAGTTTTAAATATGCAAAAACGATTAAATAAAACCTAAACACAAAAGCTAATATAACTTAAAACCTAAACTGGGCAAGCAAAAAGGAGGGTCAAGAAACCTAAATTTGCAAATGTTAAACCCGAGGAACAATTTTTAAACTAAAATAGACTCTACCTTGACTAAACACGAAGTTTAAAAAAAACTACAGCGACTAAAAAACGGAGTTCGGAGTTTAGACCAAAAAAACAGAAGTCCAAATACAAAAAACGGGCGTTTTGAATCCCGTTCTATTAGGAAATGAATTTTTGAGACAAAAGAACCCTATGAAAAAATTAACCAATTTTCCCTAGAAACAAAAATTAAAAATAAGAAAATTTTATTAAAAAAAAGTTTATATTTTTCTGACTTTTATTTTATTTTTTATGATTTTTTAAAGTTTTTAAACAAAATAAATTATAAAAAATACTAAACGTTTACAAAAAATTCTAGAAAAATTACACAAAATAGCTTAAAGAATGAAGGTCCTAAGAAAAATAAGCTGGGGAAACCAGCTTATCAAATAAGCCGAGAAATAAGCCCAAACAGCTTAATAAGCAAATGGGCCAACAAGCCCTTATATATTAAATCCAACAAACCACTACCGGATGAGCTATTGTAGCACAGCGGTAGTGGTGTGGGGGTTTAGAAGGGTTGAGGGCTTTGAGGTCCCGGGTTCGAGCCTTGCTCACCTAGGACTTTGGCCTTCCCCTTTTTATTTTATTTTTCAAATTTTTTTTACAAACTTAAAGAATGGACAAAAATAAGCATTTTATTTAATTGACACTAATTTTAAAAACCTAAGAATAAGCTGGAAATTTGCTTATTAAATGGCAGAATGCCTTTTTAAGCCAAATGGCTTATGCCCCTTTTCTTTTTGGAATTTTTAACTAGATAAGCTAACACGTGAACAAAAGGTTGGAAAGGAACAATTATCCACACTAAATAAGCACTAAGGAAACAGAAATAAGCAAATGCAAGCACTATGATTAGCTTAATAGGCAGAAAAGCTAAATTACTCTAAAATCTAAGGCAAAGTCAAAATAAACTAGAATAAGCTCAAATTCAATTCACTTAAACTAATATTACTTTACACGAACCTAATAAGCACAAATGAACAGAAATCAAGCAAAATCAACAAGAAATAAGCTAAGAAAAGCTAAAAAGCATTCTGACATGAAAGTGGTTATAAAACAGACAAGGGATCAACTTTAAGCTTATTTTTAAGCCCTAGACAAACTTTTAAGGATCTATAAGTTGGAAAAAGGAAAAGAAGACATAAAAGATTACAAGAAAAAGCAATCTAGAACTATTTGGAACAACTAAAAAGCTAGAAATAAGGCAATTAAAAGAGGCTATGACAGATAGAAAGCTTAAGACTAAAGGCGCAAAAGAACTTTTTCTTATTGCTTTCTAGACAAATTAAGCTAAATAAGAAGGGAAATAAGCAATCAAAAGTACAAAAGCACACTCAATAAGTTAATAAGAACAAAAATTACCAAATTTTGACCACCAAATAAGCCAGGAATGAGCTTAAAACCTCAGCAGTACTAACCTTAAAGTTAGTACTGCTAGATAAGCACTTAAGTCTGCTAGACTAATAAAAGAGCTAAAAACACAATGTAAGACTATTAAGCAAACAAGAGGGCTTAACTATACCTAATAAGCCACTACAAACACAAATAAGCCAAGGAATGAGGATCAATAAGCCAGAAAATCAAAAATAAGCTATGGCCCTACACTAGCATGCAAAACAGTCAAATGGGCTACTTTGAGCTCAAAAATAAGCCACCTAGAGGACAACTTAGGGCTTGAAGCTTATGGAGCTTATAAAAGAGCTTATAGGCTTTCTAAAGAAACCAAAAGCTTAAACTGAATCCAATAAATAAGCCAGAAAAATTAGCTTGAACTAAGCTACTTAGCACCAGGGGA
>BQNB010085592.1:3226-28433 GCA_026074375.1 Tanacetum coccineum
GTGTGTGGTCCTGCCCTAATTTTAGTGCTTCAGCTAGTAGGCCCTTTAGGTGCGTAAGTGACATATGGTTATTGATTAGCTGTGATGCTAAGATTGTTTGCATATATATTCACTGTCATATAGCACTATTGTCCACTATTTTGAGATATTAGCATAGATTTTGGGTTTAAGGTCAAACCTACAAGCTCACCAACATTATTGTTGATGTTTTCGAGTATCATTTTCAGGTGTGTCAAATCAAAAGGTATGTGAATGGTATTGGAAGAGCAAAGATGTAACCCAATGGGACTAGGTCAAGATGGTTTTGATTATTGTATTTTCTCAAGTTTTTAACTTGTAAAATTTATGTAAACCCAAGTTTTACGATTGTAAAATTTATGTAAACCCAAGTTTCACGATTGTTAACTGTATCGTCGCATTCCCGTGTTTCTGCCACTAACGGGGTGTGACACTCGGTAATCTGGTTATGAAGTCCATTATGATATTCTCCCATTTCCATTTAGGAATCTATGGCTGTTGAAGTAATCCTGATGGTTTCTGGTGCTCTACTTTGACTTTAAAGCAAGTCAAACACTTACTAACATACAAAGTGATATCCTTTTTCATTCTGAGCCACCAATATAATAGATCATAGTACATCTTGTCTGCTCCAAGATGTACAGAATACTTTGTAGTATGGGCTTCATTCATTATCAAAGTTCTCAAGTTGCCATAAACTAGCACCCAAATTCTTTCAGCAAGATATAATCCGCCATCTTCTTTTCTCTCAAACTATTTATCCAATCCTTTCAACATTTCTGCTGAAGTGTTGGCGCCCTTAGAAGCTTTGCTCTGAGCTTCCAGTATCCTGGCTTTAATGCTGGAGTGAATTGTCACGTTCATAGCTCGAGCTCGTCTCGGTTTCATCCACTCCTTCCTTCTCAAAGCATCATCTACTACGTTCGCTTTACCTGGGTGGTAGCGAATCTCACAGTCATAATAGCCAAAAAGTTCTATCCATCATCTCTGATGCATATTTAATTCTTTTTGATCGAATATGTGCTGAAGGCTTTTATGATCAGTGTAGATAACACTCTTTGTTCCGTACAAGTAGTGTCTCTTCTTCTCGGGAATTTTGGAGTTGTTGGTTGGATGCGTATGCTATTACTTTGTTTCTTTGCATCAAAATGCAACCAAAACCTTGGTTCGATGCGTCACAGTAAACTACAAAATCATTTGTGCCTTTGGGAAGTGCCAGAATCAAGGCATCACACAACATGTCCTTTAATGCCTTAAAAGCAATCTCCTGCTCACACCCCACTCGAACTTCTTGTTTTTCTAAGTCAACGGGGTGAGAGGCTTTGCAATCTTCAAGAAATTTGCGATAAATCGCCTATAATATCCTGCCAATCCTAAAAACGAACGGACCTCGGTTGAGGTCTTCGAGGGCTTCTAATTTTTCACTACTTCAATTTTACTGGGATCCACATGTATACCTTTGTTGTTCACTACATGTCTGAGAAAATGAACCTCTTGTAGCCAGAATTCACATTTTGAGAATTTCCCGAACAATTTCTCCTTTTCAAGCAACTCCAGTATCAATTTTAGGTGAACTTCATGCTCCTCTTTGGACTTTGAATAAATTAAGATGTCTTCAATAAAGACAATGACAAACTTGTCGAGATACGGCCTGCATATGCGGTTTATAAGGTCCATGAACACCGCGGGGGCGTTAGTTAGACCAAAAGGCATGACCGTGAATTCAAAATGTCTGTATCTCGTCCTAAATGCAGTTTTGGGAATATCTTCTTCGCGTACTCTCAACTGATGATAGCCATATCAAAGGTATATTTTTTAAAAATACCGTGACCCTTGTAACTGATCAAACAAGTCATTGATCCTAGGAAGAGAGTAGTGGTTCTTGATGGTTAGCTTATTCAGCTCTCGATAGTCTATACACATGCGGAATAAACCATCCTTCTTTTTCACAAACAACACCGGGGCTCCCCAGGGTGAAGAACTAGGTCGTATGAAACCTTTTTATTGGAGCTCTTTAAGCTGGTTGGGCGGTTCTTGCATTTCTGTAGGTGCCAAACGATAGGGTGATTTTGCAGCAGGCATAACTCCAAGAATAAGATCTATGCGAAACTCTACTTCGTGAGATGGGGGTAAACCTGATAAATCTTAGAAACACACCACAGAAATCATGTATAACAGGGATATCTTTAAGTTTTGGCTCGTTTACTTTCATGGTCTTCAACTATTTCAGATTCCCTTCGGGACGTTCTCCATGAACTTCCAAATTCTCTCCGTTAGGTAACAGAATCTAGACTATTTTATCATAGCAAACTATTTTAGCTCTAAGCTTTGACAACCAATCCATTCCTATGATCATGTCGAAACTACCATGTCTAAAAGAAATCAAATCGATGATAAACGTATGACCTTCTAGTTCAAGTCTACAACCTCGAACAATCATATAGGTTACTACTTTAAGGCTGCTAGCTATTTTGATCTCATAACCGGGGTTTATGACACTAGGTTTCATGTTAATCAATGGCAAGAAGTTGGTAGATATAAAGCTGTAATCAGCACCAGAATCAAACAAAACCGTAGCGAAATGATCTTTTAGAGAAAACATACCTGTCACAACGTTCGGGTCTTGTGAAACTTCTGCAACACCTAGGGAAAAGGCTCTACCCTGTGCTCGATTCCTATTGTTCCCCGAGTTGGGGTTTCCTTCGATTGCTAGCACGAGATTTGGGCGATTTCCTCTTGCGGTGGTGGCTCGGATCATCCTTGGACAATTCCTCCTAAAGTGGTTAGGATATCCACACTCAAAACAAGTCGGTCTTGGTCTTTCATTAGTAGCTCTACCCGTGTAGTATCGAGTAAAGTGGCCCACTTGGTTACATTGACCACACATAAGGCAGTTACTAGAATGATGGAAATTACATTTCGCATACTGCGGATGTTGACCAGCATATTAACGTTGCCCTTGTCCTTACTACGGAGCAGTTAAAGCAAAGTTCCTTCTAGTTCTTTGTCTCTTGTTCCTATCACCCCTTCCTCAATTCTTATTCTGATCATTTGACCTCTTCTTGTTTCCAGCATTTTCCCGTCTCTTAAAAATCCCATCCTTAATACCATCGGTGGTCAAACGGTTGGCAATACTAACAGCACTCTGAATAGTAGTAGGTTTGGATGAAGTAACATGTGCCTTGCTCTTAGGAGCCAGACCCTGAATGTAGCGATTAACACGCTGGTTCTCTGCGGTAACCATGTGTGGCACCAACCTTGCCAAATCATGAAATCTAGCTGTATACCCATCAATATTTGACCTAACCATTTTATGATTCTAGAATTCTGTTTCAAGCTTTTGAATTTCATCATCAGGATAATATTCCTCCATCAGTAGCTTCTTAAAATCTTCCCAAGGTTAGGCTATAGCAACTGCCCTTCCTCGAGTTTGAACAAGGGTATTCCACCATGTTAAGGCGCGGCCTTGCAGCATACTAGATGCGAATTTGACTTAGCTCTCTGCGGGGCACTTAGTGATATGGAGCACAGACTCAATGCTTTTAAACCAGGTTAGTAACCAACTGCACCTTCTATGCTAAAGAATTGCTTGGCACCAGAAGCCATGAATGTCTTGATACTACAGCTTTGGGCGACCTCTCTTTGATTTGCTCGGTTTCCTCCGAGGGCTTGAACAAGTTAAGTTAGTAGATTCGGAAATGCGGTGTTAAGTTGTTGAGTCACTTCATCTGCTGTTTCGTTGGGAGGGTTAGAGTTGTTGGAAGTGTTTCTGCATGGTCTTCTCGCCATAATTCTACAATTTAACACAAAAATTCACGTTATTAGAAACTTGGTGAACCGATCCTTCAAACAGTTTATACATATTCACAAAAATATAGTTAAAGAATGAACATGTTTAAAAATCAACTTAGTTAAGGTCGAATATAGCACTTTTGAACGAAGTGTTTAAATGAATAATCAAACATAAATAGATGCACTATACCAATTTAAATCAACCATGTTTAGTATTTAACCAAATTTAGTGGTATATATATTTAGGTGACAAGCAAGTTTTATATAAGGAATATCTATATGTTTTTATTTCACAAATTAATAATATTTAATAAATATGGTTTCAAATTTTCTAAAATATATATTAAATTAGTTGCCAAGAAAATAGATTAATAGATAATTATTTAGTTAAGCATTGTGAAAGTTTACCATTTTGTTCGTTATATAAATTAAATTTAAGTAATCAGATAACATTTTACAAAATCCTTCCAAAGATTACGATAAGAATATCAATCAAATTTTGACACTTGATCTACACAACTGATCCAAATGGTTTATTATATCATAATAAAGAGGAACTACACAATCAGTAATCCGAAAGAGCATGAAATTAATCGTGCGGGTAGGCTACACTAGTATACCCTCATTGGTATAACTGCCTATAACTAAACTAGAAAGGAATTTGGTAGGGTAAGGACAAAACACCACGCATTTCTGCTTTCAGTCATAGCATCTCTATAGTCGCATTGTATCCATGTCGTTTGAGTATCCACATCCAAACATCCAAGCCTCACCCATCCTCGAGTGAATTCTTCAAAGGTCTTAAGCCATGTAGCAACTTGAAGCATAAATTCATAACTCATCAAACAAGAACTGTCATGAAATCAAGGTAGAAGTTGGTAAAAGGCCCAATGTTTTTGAAAAATTGACTCAACTTTGGGGTCGCTTAGAAACAAAATCTTGAATCACTGAACACGGAGTTTGCGAACAAGCAAAGAATGCTTAAATTCGCAGCCAAATTGGTTGGATTAACGTATGACGGAATAAGACAGAGACGTGACCAAAATATAGGTCGACGTAGCTCTAATAGTGAAAGAACGAACGTCTCTACATGCCATGAATACGTAGTTCACCTACTGCTTGCCTCGGGCTCTGACTCGGAATTTATTAACAAGTCCTCCTCAAGGTGTTATGCAGGGTAAGGATACAAAAAGTAGTTAAGTATACGTCACGACTCACTCATGGAATCATTAGCGCACGAAGATGATCTATGGGACATATTGTGACTGTGACGGTGTCCATAATAACAAGGTGCTTAGGAACAGTGTGACACTATAATGACAGTAACCGATGTAAACGCAACTAAGAACACGAATGGATTAATCAAAATAAGCATGATGTACTAAAATCAAATAGTGGACATCTAAAGTATGCATTGTACCGTGCACATAATTCCTAGTATGCTTTTCAGTGACTAAAGTGGAAAGTCGGTTTTAAATTTGTTTAAAATAATGACTATACTCAGTGTTGCATGATACTCCCTAAATTAGACATAGTTGATCAAGTTATGTCTAATTGAGGTCTAATGATGCAACCACTCTGACTAGTCGACTCATTTCATGTTTGTTGTTTTTAGAAAAGAAAATCATTTTGGTTATAGTTTGGATTTTTATTTTTGGAAAAACCAGCGTTCTCTATAACCTTAGGCTCTAATTACCACTCTGTCACACCCTACCAAGGCAGAACCGTAAGGTATAACATATTAATAAACATCACACAAGATGATAGATAAAAACACCATACATGATTTAGATAAAATGAAGTTATCCGAACTACAACATCTTCAAGAACAAGTTTAAAAGTACATGGGACATCATAAAATGTTTCCATCTGAACATGGATATTTCAAAAGACATGATCCTTGCAATTGGGTAGACACCTTGATAATCATTGAAATGCAAAGCACTAAGTTTCCACCTTAGGAACGTCACCTTAAAATGATAAAACGATCAACTATTGAAAATCGTTGGTGAGCTCACAAGGTTATGTCCACAAAATATAGCTTTAGAAAAAGAATTGATATCCGAAATTAGTTTGCCAACTCAATGGCAAGTTAATAAAACAAGTCAAGTTTTCAAAACAGTTCTCGTTACATAAAGTAACGTAACACAAATCAAACCAACATATATGTATGCTATAGTGTTTATGCGAGGAACTACTTAAACGTATTTAGCCTAACCGTTCTAAACATCCAATCAAGTTCTAGTTGTATAGTGTGGCACAAACACTTAGTACTATGCACCCTTGTGCGGGGAGTGAGGATGGGCTAATCTCCTAATAGCGCTATCCATAAGTACTAACGTCTCAATCCCGATGAGGGGGATAATGAGTTAAAAGTAGTGGCGGGTTCCAAGCATCAAACAACATACATATCAAGTTCAAAGTTCAAAGTTCAACACGTTTTCAAAGTTCAACAAGTTCAAATCCAGTTCCATACGTTCATAACAAGTTCAAGTTCAACACGTTTCCAAAGTTCAACAAGTTCAAATCCAGTTCCATACGTTCAAAACAATTTCAAGTTCAAATGTGCTCAAAAGATTAATTACTTAAAAGTAAAAGCATAAGAAACGACACATCATGCTTTCCACCCCAAAACATTTAAACATGTAAAAAAGGGGAATGTGAGAAACTCACCGTAAATAGGAGTATCAACCGGGAAATTCAACAAAGGGAGAAGAATGACAACAACAATCTCAACCGCGACCTATAATAATAGTGGTCCGCGTATAAGAAAATATAATTATAAGAAAATGCATATTTTGCATAAGTATAAAATATATATTTCCCCGACTCATGTAAATCTTTATATTGGCAGAACCATGCCACCAGCCAAACTTACTTACTTTTACCCACTAAGTGTTACGCATTAAGATTTAACTCCATTTTAACACATTCTGACAAATATGAAATTTTAATGAAAATTACCCATTTTGACCCGTTATCAAGATTAAGACATCTAGATGCGAATAAAAGTGATAAACTAACTTATTAGTTGTAATTTTAGTTTTAGTTAATATATTTTACGCCTAGTTATTTGTTATAACATAATTTGACCAAACTTTAAAATTTCGCCATGTTGACTTTTATTTTAGATTTTTCCTAAATCTGACCCGACTAAAACGACCCGCTAAAATACATTTTCACGACTCGGACTCTAAAGCATCTTGATGTAAAACGACGTTTCGGACAACTTTTTAGTTTTAGCCGAGACCCGAAACAACACAGAAAATGACCAAATGCCCTTTTCTCAGATCTTATGCAACTAAAAAAACGCAAAATTTTATTCTAAGCTTTTCGATCCGTCATTAAGCATTTTAAACTTAGTTATCCTCGCGAAAAGGTAAAACGACATTTTAAACAACTTTTTAGTTTTACTCGAGACCCAAAACTCGACAGAAAATGATGAAAATATCCTTTTCAGTTTCTGCAGAAAACTAATGCTTTTTATGAAGTGCCTGAATTTATGTGTTTACAAACATTTACCGCAACTTCATCGGCTCGTTAAAAAACCGTCTCGTTATTAAGAGTAGGAAGGAAGCCGAATTTTATTTCGAAATGTTCGTATTAACGTCCTCTATCATTATTCCTAAGTCAATTTCAGTTTTACTAATTTTGACTCGCCTAAACACGACCTCAAATTTTCTGCTCCTATTGAGTATCTTTCAACTCCTTCAAAACTTCAATTTCTCTCGTTACAAACATCGCCAAGGCTCCTAAACTAGCCTAGCCCCTTTAATAATCATCTCAAATCAATAATGTACCTCAAAACACGACATGCACAATGATCCATGGATTCCCAATATAAAATTAAACACATGCAATGAACATAAAATTAAATCAATGAAAAAGAGGTAACAAAAGACTTACAAACTTATTGTAACAGCAAGGAAAATCAAAACAATCAAACCCTATTTGTTTGACTATTGGCCGAACACCACAACACCCCAAAACAATGATCCAAAACTCGATTTTGTTTCACCAAATCTTGGTTACACACTTATATTTAAACCTTTGCAACACCAATTACACTAAATTTGATAAAAACCCTTTAAAATCAAAAATCAAGAAAATCAAGAACTTTAAAAATCAATCATGCATGATGGTTTCTTTTGTCAAGGAATGATGGAGTTTAGTTTATAATTGATTTGGGATATATAGGAAATGATTAATAGGATTTTTGATGATGGTTTCCTGGTGGTTTCTGTGTGTTTTTGTTCGAACAGAGAGATAGTAGGAAGGATACGGTGTATTTTTTTTTGTGAATTAAAGTGAGGTGCTGCTTTAAAGAAAGAAATCTATTTTATATGGGAATACAATTCCTAGTTTGTATCGACATGTTAAAAAAATTATATAGGATGTTTGTTTATTGGGATTTAGTAGGAGTAAAAAGGTAATAAGGGAGTGTTTGGTTTTTAGTTTTGTTGGAGCCTAAAACAATTAAGGGAGGGGGGTGTTTGGTACATATATGTAATAAATATATATATATATTATAATCTATATATATATTATATATATATATATATATATATATATTCCTGAACATTGGGACTCTTACACAAATTAAGGCTTAACAATTTATTTCAATGTTTAAAATTGTAAAAATACCATTTTTGAAACAGCAGTTTCGCAAAAAACACAAAAAGTCAAAATTACAAAAATAAAAACATAATAAATTCTGAAATCTAAAATATGAAATTCCGATTTCTCGAATGTTTAAAACGGATAAATTATCCACGCATGACTCGCAGAATAATTAAAATTGATGATTTTTGTACAAAACCCGACTAAAAATAATAAATCAAATCCAATAAATTAGAAAAATAAATTAAAGATCAGGATAAATAGTGTCCTTAAATCCAAAAAAAAAAATAAAAAAAAAAAAAAAAACAAAAACCGAATATAAATATTTCCAATTAAATAAATAGAATCATGGCTCGGAATAAACATTGACTTGACACAACGAGTTGCACAAAAACAAGTTGTTAAATGCAAAGGTATTGTAACCACATAAAATGACTTCCAATTAATTAACGAGAGTCAATTATCATAAGCCTTGCCTTTCGGTTACTGAGCCTCAAAATTTATAGGATGACACATCCCGACCTCCGATCACAAAAACCAAAACGCACTATGTTGAGTCTAGAGCCAAACAATATATCATCAAATCTCAAGTAACACACAAAAGTAGTTTTGTATTAACCATCAAATGATACAAAATGTACAAGAGTTGCTTATATGTCTTTGTGACATTGCATGTCTGAGTGACATTGCCAGAACATTCAAGAGTGATACTTAAATTAAGTACTTCACAATGAATATAATGAAATCTTACAAATGCTACCAAAAGCCAACATTAAATTAGGTCCCTAATTTGAAATGATTGGTTTAAATGATTCAATTTAGCTGTTAAACTATTAATCTCAGTGATCTAGTAGTTAATTGTGTATTCTTTTGAAAGACATAATTCTGTAACAATCCAGTGGAAAATAACATAAGTTATTTATATAATAGTTATGTATCTTTACATACTATTCGGGAAATGAAGTGGCACGGAGGACTTTCTTGGATAGAAAAAGTAGATATACTTAAGGTTTTAACCTTGTTCTCTATAACCGTGGCTCTTGATACCAATCTGTAACACCCCCATATTTGACATATAGCAGCGGAAGCTAATCTAGGGTATTACTTCATGAATCATAGTCACAATAATAGAAAATGACTTAAAAGAGACACTTTTGAAGGTAAGTTATCATTCATTATTCATCAGAGTTTTTACAAAAGAGGTCCCAAAATACATTTCAAAACATAAAGTTGAATGATAACAGGTTTGGACGTCCTCATGTCCAATGCAACTCTGTGCCATAGATTGCTCAATTACCTGAGATAAACATGCTAAAATGGTCAACACAACGGTTGAGTGAAATTCACAATGTTTGTAATGAAATGTTTGAATACAAGTCATCATAAGTGGTAATAATTGCAACGAATACAATTATCATGGAAAACAGTATTATTGCCCTAAGCTCATGCAACCAAACATTAACATCCGAAGTCAATTTAACGACTTGAAGGAACAACTGTCCTTAAGGAAAGGTAACTTGCCAAAGTTATCCTTTGTTCTCAAATATAGTGCGTTTGGTTACCCCATGTACGGGTACACCAACGGGAGTCGTCACCCCCAATAGATCTATCCACAATATTCACGTTCACTCGCAAGTGACTAATGGTTCATGATTAATAAATATTGGCAGTGAAAGCAAACTTAGGCAATAATATATCAGGATAGTATACAGTTGTAAAACACTTGTATTTATGGTTTATAGCATGTATCTCCCCACGGGATTTAGAAAACATGTAAAGGTGGGACTATGAACTCACCTTATCAAGGTAGTTGATTGATTTGAAATTTAATTCAAATGAGAGTAAACAGCCTCGTCACGCAACCTGGGGTAATATGTCAAGTGTTAGTTTGATTGTTGATATTACAAACTTTATTTCATAAAGTTTAACGATTTCTGGTTTGATAACTTGTGAAAATATCGTATCACTGTTCGGGCTATCATAATCCAGAGGTCATGTAGTAAACGTTTGAGGAGCTAGGACAATTTAAATCGTAAATCCAGCAACTCGTCAAAACGTCTACCCAAATAAAATCCCCTCACATGAAACTCCCTAGTAACGTGATACGTTATAGATTAAATGATAAGATTTTATTATTTTAGATTTCTTCAAAAGCTAGTGGATGATAAATTATGTTAAATATATAACATAATTGATTTATAACGTTTCGATCGATGAATGATAACGATAATTGTGTCGGGTTTTAATAAAATTGAGTCTTATAATATTTAAATATATTTTTATAATTAATATAAAAATATTACATTTTATACCTTTGAGAATACGAAAATGACAATATATACCCTTGATATATATATTTACAAAATTAACCCTTTAATTATATTTTTAAAACATTAAACCTTTAACTTTCAAGTATGACAAAACAACCCCTGAAGTTTAACTTTAGGATAATTACATTTTCAGCCCCTCTAGTTATATGTTTCAAGAATTTACAATATATACCCCTTTGCATGAAACCATTTGCGAATTAAGTCCAAAAACCATAATATTGATATTTTTGATTTAGAAATCAATTTTGCAGGTTATAGCTTATTACTATAAGCTAAAATAAGTAACTTTTACGAGCTTATAGCTTATGAAAAGAGCTTGTGAGCTTAAAAATCCAAAACGGGTTCGTTTGGTTTAAAAAGATTAACCCGATGGGTTTAAGGCTTTAGGATTTGTTTTAATGTTTATAAAAATGATAAGTTAGCTTATTGAAATAGCTTATAAGACCAGCTTATGGATTTTAGCTTATTGGATGCACAAAATAAGCTTTTTAGGGTTTTTATGGTTTTTAAAGGTTATTTAGAGCATGGTTTGGTTTAGGAAAACCAAACGAATGATTTAGCTTGATCAAATGATTATAACAAAGATTAAACATGATATATAATTATGCAAGAGCTTATGGAACAAGATTGAAGGCTTACTAGTACACGAAGTGATGAAAATGGGCAAAAATAACTCAAAAACTTGGAGATGACTTCAAGGACCTTTCTTTTCTTGTTTCTTGGCTTCTATGTGGCTTATACCTTCTTTCTTTACTTTTATGGCATGGCTAGAATATGATTTTAAGGTAGTATGAAGTTTTGATGGTGAATTGTAAGTGTATGTATGTATGCGTGTATATATAGTGTAAAGAAAAGAGTATTGCCCAAGTTTACTTGGAGTGGTGACCAAGTTAAGTGGAGTGGTGGCCAAGGTGTTGTAGAGTAGTGACCAAGTAAAGGTAGAGTAGTGAGGTCATGGAGCTACTTGAGGTGCTTAATTTTTAGGTTAGAACTAGTTTTAGGTGTTTAGGGTTTTCGTCTAGGTTTAGGTTAGAATTAGGGTTTTGTTTAGGGTTTAGGTTTAAGATTAGGGTTTTAGAATGATTTAGGGTTTAGTTTCTTGGTTTAGAAGTTGTGCTTTAAGTGTTGTAACTTGTGTTAAAGTGGTGGTAAGAAATAAACATGATTTTGGAGGGAAAATGACCTAGTTTGAATTCTATGCATGTTTAACTTGTACTTTGAGCTTTAGGGAGTTGTACATTGGTTTTGGAGGGAATTAATATTCAAAAGTTATGCATTGTACACTTGTACACATGCCTTGCAAGCTTGAACATTTACTTTATATGTAAACATTTCATATAATTAGGGTGTTGATATAAACGTTAACGTATAATATCCGTTTTATAATAACGTTTTGGAAAGTACGTTAAATAGATAACGTATGATAAAATGGAGTTTAAAACATATTGCTTGACATATTATAACGTTTACTTGATTTAAACGTTGGTGAAATTGGCATAGGTAGGTTGCGTGAGCTCGTTTACTTAGGTTATGCAAGTTACGTTGCATAATACGTGGAATAAAGCAAAACTATTCCCGTGAAAATGGTTGTACTTAATTTAATAAGTAGATATTACATTGATGACAATTGTATCTAATTTAATAGATGGATAATTACATTGATGAAAATTGTGGGTTGTTATAGTCTCCCAACCTTAAAAGAAATCTCGTCCCGAGATTTAGTTGGATGTCGGAGTGATGTTTGAAAATAGATACGGATAACATGGCAACGAATTGATTCTCGTGTTCCCACATAAATTCTGGTCCTCTTTTAGAGTTCCATCTTACACTATAGGAATACGACTTTGTCTTAGTTGCTTGACTTCTCGATCCATGATTTCCACTGGTTCTTCCACAAAATTGAGTGTGTCATCGAGCCGAAGCTCTTTCATTGGAATGACGAGAGATTCATCAGATAGGCATTTCTTTAGATTAGAAACGTGGAAAGTACTGTAGACACTACTGAGTTCTTTAGGAAGCTCAAGTGTGTATGCCACTGGGCCGACCCTTTTAAGGATCTTAAATGGTCCAATGTACCGGGGATTAAGCTTTCCTCGCTTTCCGAATCGAATGACACCTTTTCGAGGTGATACTTTCAACATAACACGATCTCCAACTTGGAATTCCAAAGGCTTTCGTCTTACATTGGCATAACTCCTTTGTCGATCTCTTGCAGCTTGCAAAGCGTTGTCCAAAATTTGTTACTATCTTTTCGGTGGTTAATGGATTATCTTGGTCTAGGTGAGTTAAACATCTCCAACTTCGGCCCAACAGACAGGTGATCGACACTTTCCACCATAAAGTGCCTCGAATAGTGCTGCCTTAATACTGGCATGGTAATTGTTATTGTAAGAAAATTCTACTAGTGGTAAGTGTATTTCCCAACCTTTTCCAAAATCTATAACACAGGCTCGAAGCATGTCTTCGAGTATTTGGATGGTTCTTTCACTCTGTCCATCAGTTTTGGGATGATATGTCGCTACTACAGGTCTAGGTCCCAAAGCACTTCGCAATGACTGCGGATCTAGATATGAAATGACTGTCACTGATTCCGAGATGATGGATATGGGCATTCCATTCGTGAGGTATTTCCTTTATAATATAACTTGTAAGGGTTTCCATACTTTCTGTTGCTCTGATGGGGATGAATATGGCTGATTTGGTAAGGCGGATTTACAATGACCTAATTATGTCATGTATTCGCTTGTGTTTTGGGTAGTTTTGAGTAACGGAGTCCATCGTTATATCTTCATATTTCATGTAGGAATCTCTGGTTGTATCAGTAAGCCGAATGGGCTTTCTAACATTTTGCTTTAACTCTAGAAATGTCAAACACTTGCCGACACATTCACTGATGATTGCCTTCATGTTAGGCCTACAAATAGAGTTCTTTAGATCTGATTACAATCTTGTCAGAACCTGGGTGGATGGAATACTTTGATTTATGGGATTCATGTATGATTAAGTCCCTCAGTTACCAAAGAGTCGGTAATACAACTTCAATTCTTGATACAACGAGTTCCATCAGGACGTACTTCAAATGCTTTGTCCATTCCTCGTAGGTTCTCAGCTTTGATGTTTTCTTCTTTGATTGCCTCGGTTTGGGCTTCGAGGATTTGTGATGGTAATTTTGGGTGAAGGGTCATGACTAATGCCCTGACTCGGAGTGGTTTGATTCGTTCTTTCCGGCTTAAGGCATCTGCTACAACATTTGCCTTTCCAGGATGATAGCGAATCTCATAATCGTAATTCGAGCAATTCTAACCAATGACGTTGTCTCATGTTCAACTCTTTCTGATCAAGGATATGCTGAAGACTTTTATGATCAGTGAACACAGTACACTTTGTGCCATACAGATAGTGTCTCCAAATTTTAAGAGCGAACACAACTGCTCCTAATTCGAGGTCGTGTGTGGTATAGTTTTCTTCATTAGGCTTAAGTTGTCGAGATGCATATGCAATAACTTTTTCTCTTTGCATTAGCACTGCTCCCAGACCTTGATGGGATGCATCACAGTAAATAACAAAATCATCTTTTTTATTTTTTTTTTTTTTTTTTTTTTTGTTCCTTTTGGTAATTTAAGATGGATCTTTACAAAGTTTCTGTTTTAGCAGTTGGAAAGCTAACTCTTGGTCTTCTCCTCAGATATACTTCTTGTTTTTCTGAGTTAATTCAGTCAAAGACTTTGCAATTTTTAAGAAATCTTTGATGAATCATGGAGCTACTTGAGGTGTTGTAGATTAGTGACTAAGTAAAGGTAGAGTGGTGAGGTCATGGAGCTACTTGAGGTGCTTCATTTTTAGGTTAGAACTAGTTTTAGGTGTTTAGGGTTTTCGTCTAGGTTTTGGTTAGAATTAGGTTTGGTTTAGTGTTTAGGTTTAAGATTAGGGTTTAGAATGATTTAGGTTTAGTTTCTTGGTTTTAGAAGTTGTGCTTTAAGTTTGTAACTTATGGTTAATGTGGGTGGTAAGGGAATAAAACATGATTTTGGGAGGAAATATGACCTAGTTTGAATTTTATGCATGTTTAACTTGTACTTTGAGCTTTAGGGAGTTGTACATTGGTTTTGGAGGGAATTAATGTTCAAAATTTATGCATTGTACACTTGTACACATGCCTTGCAAGCTTGAACATTCACTTTATATGTAAACATTTCATATAATTAGGGTGTGGATATAAACGTTAACGTATAATATCTACTTTATAATAACATTTTGGAAAGTACGTTAAATAGATAACGTATGATAAAATGGAGTTTAAAACGTATTGCTTGACATATTATAACGTTTACTTGATTTAAACGTTGGTGAAATTGGCATAGGGTGGTTGAGTATGAGAGTTTTTACTTTGGTTATGCAAGTACGTTGTATATACGTGAATAAGGCAAAACTATTCTGTAAAATGGTTGTACTTAATTTAATAAGTAGATATTACAGTGATGACAATTGTATCTAATTTAATAGATGGATAATTACATTGATGAAAATTGTGGGTTGTTATAGTCTCACAACCTTAAAAGAAATCTTGTCCCGAGATTTAGTTGGATGTCAGAGTGATATTTGAAAATAGATGTGGATACTTGGAACGAATTTGATCATCGCATTCCCACGTAAATTCTGGTCCTCTTTTAGAGTTCCATCTTACTTTGACTATAGGAATACGACTTTGTCTTAGTTGTTTGACTTCACAATCCATGATTTCCACTGCTTCTTCCACAAAATTGAGTGTGTCATTGAGCCAAAGCTCTTTCATCAGAATGACGAGAGATTCATCAGATAAGCATTTCTTTTGATTAGAAACGTGGAAAGTACTGTGGACACTACTGAGTTCTTCAGGAAGCTCAAGTGTGTATGCCACTGGGCCGACCCTTTTAAGGATCTTAAATGGTCCAATGTACCAAGGGTTAAGCTTCTAGATTCCAAATCGAATGAACCTTTTCGAGGTGATACTTCTTAACATGTAACACGATCTCCCCCAAACTTGGAATCCAAAGGCTTTTATCTTACATTTGCATAACTCTTTTGGTCGAAATCTCTTGCAGATTGCATGCAAGTTGTCGAATTTGTATTATATTTTCAGGTGGTTTTCTTCATGGATTATCTCTGGTCCCGTGAGTTAAACATCTCCAACTTCAGCCTACAGACAGTTGATCTGCACTTTTGACCATAAAGTGCCTCGAATGGTGCTGCCTTAATACTGGCATGGTAACTGTTATTGTTAATAAAATTCTACAATGGTAAGTGTCTTTTACTAAACCTTTTCCAAAATCTTTAACCAGGCTCGAGCATTCAATGTCTTCGAGTGTGTGGATGGTTCTTTCATTTTGTCCATCAGTTTCGGGATGATAAGCCGTTTCTCATGTTAATGAGTACCCAAGCATTCTGCATGAGCCGGAATCTGGGTGTGAAAATGACTATCATGATCCAAGATGATAGATATCGTCACTCCATGCCGTGAGACTATTTCCTTTATATATAACCTTGTAAGGGTTTCCATACTATATGTTGCTCTGGTAGGGATGAAATGTGCTAATTTTGTAAGGCGATCTATAATGACCCAAATTGTGTCATGTCCGCTTGACGTTTTGGGTAGTTTTGTAACAAAGTCATGTTATTCTTTTCCCATTTCACATGTAGGAATCTGTGTTTTATTCGTAAGTGGATGGCTTCGGACATTTGCTTTAACTCAGAACATTGTCAAACACTTGCCGACATATTCAGCGATGATTGCCTTTATGTTAGGCCACCAATAGAGTTTCTTTAGATCTTGATACATCTTGTCAGAACCTGGGTGGATGGAATACTTTGATTTATGGGATTCATGCATGATTAAGTCCCTCAAATTACCAAAGAGTGGTAACCAACTTCGATTCTTGATACAACGAGTTCCATCAGGACGTACTTCAAATGCTTTGTCCATTCCTCGTAGGTTCTCAGCTTTGATGTTTTCTTCTTTGATTGCCTCGGTTTGGGCTTCGAGAATTTGTGATGGTAATTTTGGGTGAAGGGTCATGACTAATGCCTGAATATAGTGGTTGATTCGTTCTTTCGGCTTGAGGCATTGATACAAACATTTTCCCTTTACAAGATGATTGTGATCTCACAATCGTAATCTGACAAGCTATTCTAACCAACGACGTTGTTCATGTTTTAAGCTTTTCTGATCAAGATAATGCTGAAGACTTTTATGATCAGTGAACACAGTACATTTTGTGCCATACAGATAGTGTCTCTAGATTTTAAGAGCGAACACAACTGCTCCTAATTCGAGGTCGTGTGTGGTATAGTTTTCTTCATTAGGCTTAAGTTGTCGAGATGCATATGCAATAACTTTTTCTCTTTGCATTAGCACTGCTCCCAGACCTTGATGGGATGCATCACAGTAAATAACAAAATTGTTGTTCCCTTCTGGTAATGCTAAGATTGGAGCTTCACAAAGTTTCTGTTTTAGCAGTTGGAAAGCTGACTCTTGGTCTTCTCCCCAGATATACTTTTTGTTTTTCTGGGTTAATTCAGTCAAGACTTTGCATTTTCAAGAATATTGATGAATACTACGATAGTACCGTAAAGTCCTGGAATTGGTCGTACGTATGCAGGTGTGGTAGGAGATGCCCAAATCTAATGCTTTACATCTTGGCAGGGTCAACCGTGAATTCCATTTGACTATCAATTACGTGCCAAGAAATTGCACGATACTGATCCAAAAATCACATTTGGAAAACTTAGCATATAATTTCTCCTTTTTGAGTTATTCTAAGATTATTCTCAGGTGATTTGCGTGTTCTTCCTTGTTACGGGAGTAGATGAGAATATCATCAATGAATACTATTACAAATTTATCCAGTATGGTTTACATCACGATTCATGAGATCAATGGGAATACAGAGGTGCGTTAGTTAAACCAAATGGCATCACTTGGAATTCGTAGTGTCCGTACCGTGTTCTGAAAGCAGTCTTGGGAATATCTTCATCCCTGACTCTCAGTTGGTGATAGCCTGATCTTAAGTCAATCTTCGAGTAAACACTCGAACCTTGAAGTTGGTCGAATAAGTCATCGATCCTGGGTAATGGGTAACGATTCTTTATGGTGAGTTTATTCAGCTCCTGATAATCGATACACATTCTGAAAGATCCGTCTTTCTTTTTAACAAATAAGACAGGAGCTCCCCAGGGCGAAGTACTTGGTCAGATAAAACCTCGGTCTGCTAACTCTTGTAGTTGGTAGTAGCTTCTCTGCATATTCTGAAGGAGCTAGTCTGTAGGGTGCTCGAGCTACTGGTGCCGCTCCTGGAATTAAATCGATTTGAAATTCTACTTGGCGAACTGGAGGAAGGCCAGGTAGATCTTCAGGAAAAACTTTCGGAAATTCTCTGACTACTGGTATATCTTCCAATCGTTTCTCGGCTGACTTCTTTTCCATTACTTGGGCTACGAAAACTTGATATCCTCTGGATATATACCTTTCGGTTTTAATACAGGATATGAGGCTTAGTCGGGTTTTACTTTGATCACCTCGGATGATCAAAGTTTCACCGTCGATGGGGATGTGGACGACTTTCTCGTCACAGATAATTCTAGCATGATACTTGGATAACCAATCCATACCAATGACGACGTCAAAACTACCGAGCTTAATCGGCATGAGATCAATTTTGAAAGGTTGGTTTAGCAAGATCAGGGTGCAACCCTGGATAACGGTATTAGTGCCTACTAGGTTTCCATCGGCCATTTCAATGTCGTAGGTAGTATCTAGTGTAATTGGTGGGATATTAAGCTTAGAAGCAAGAGATATGGATAAAACTTTTTTTGGGCTCCTGAATCAATAATACTCTATTACTATTTAGCTAGATGTTGGTTTAGAAGGAACGTGCCCGTGACTATGTTCAGGTCTTGGTGAGCATTCTTGTCCCTCAGCAAGTATGCTCTTCCATGTGCATTGTTGTTTGCCTTTGGGCACTAGTTTCTGTAATGTCCTTTCTCTCCACAGCATGACAAGTTACTGACACTGGCTGCAGGTTGCTTCCAGTGGTTGGCCCCTTGTTTCTACAGTTTCTGGTCAGATGACCCACCTTGTTACAAGTCTGACACTTGACAGTGCAAGGTCCTGTATGATGCAGGGTACATTTCAACAGGTAAAGTCTTCTAGTAATTCCTGACCTATTTCATTAGGCTGCAGCATAAGCCCTAACAGTTTCTTGCCTTCTATTCTGTTGTTGTTGGTAATCATTGTTGCGGTTGCTATTGTTGTTATGGTTGTTTTGGTAGTTGTTGTTGGTGAAGGTTCTTCTATCATCAAACTTTCATTTGTGATCATTGGTTTCTTGCATAATTGTGCTTTGTTACTTGATTCCAATAACCTCTAATTTATGTATTGGGCTTCTTCCAACTGTTGAGGCTTTGAAGCGTAACATTTCCTTCAAAACTTTTGGTAATCCCCCTATGAAGACTTCATGAGTTTCTTAGAATTTGGCACCATAGTTGGGCATAAGACTGCCAATTCCTGGAATCTTCTAATGTAAGTCTTGAGATCATGCCCTTTTACAGTTAGGTTGTAAAATTAATCTTCCATTTTCTTGACTTCAATTCGGGGGAAATACATCTTTTTATAAATCGTTTAAAATATGGAACCAGGTGATCTTGTAGGCTCCCTCTATTCCAATAGGTAGCGAATTAATTTCCACCATGATAAAGCTCTTCAGTTAGATACCAAGTACAAAATTCACTTTTTTATGCATCTTCGGTACAGTTACTGCAGAGAAATATTGATTCAATTCGTTCAAACCAGCGGATGAGGCCAACAGCGCCTTTCGTACCTTTAAAATTGAAGTTGGTAGTACCTTTGAAATTTAAAGGTTGGCAACTCATAAACTCTTTGTAGCTACACTTTCTTGCTACAGGAGCTTCTCTTGGTCCGGTGTTGGTATTGTCAGTATTTGCCATGGTAGTAGCTTGTGCTTCCAGAGCTGCGGAAACACTATCAACAACTAGTTTTCTGATGGCGGCCTGAGTTATGGCTGGTGCTGCAGATGTTGATGTCCTCTTGGGAGCCATTCTATCAACATTTACAAGACAACACAGAATAAGAATTAATATAATGATAGTCATATAACAAGTCATCGTATAAAAATCAAAAATTTCATACTTAGTGATATTGAATTTATTTGACATATCATTATATGGATTCTCATTTTGATGCAAGTTTTAACAAGGAAATACACATCCTTTAATATTACATTGTAGGTTATAACAGAATATTTTGGAATCAACAAACTAAGAAGCATTTAATTCATTAGGTTTCTCGAGGACTGGTTAACTTCTCAGTGGTTGTGATATGATACTGCGACCACTTAGATAACTCATTATGGATCATACCGTACATGAGTAATTGTAATACAGGACATAGGATAGACAACCACGATAAACATAAATCAGTATCATAAAACAGCGAGGTATACTGGAATCCCCGCTGTATTAAGTCATAAACAACTTGTCTACATATTTTACATAGTTAAAATTTGACAAGTGTCATTATTTATGCCACACATCCAATGGTTGGATTCTAACAAAAGCTGTAAATGATAAGGATCTAGTCTAGTAGTCTGGTGGTCCTCCCTTATGGTTCTTGAGCTTACGGATCTTGTCCAGAAGGCTCTTCATATCTGATCGGTGGTGAACCTGGATATCCTCGATGAGTATCTCTAGAGTAGAAGTCTTGACGCAAGAAAGAACAACCTCGTTGTCATGCCGGATTTGCTTTCTCTGAAATCCAGTAATCTGGGCACAGGCTTCATGAAGTTCGGTCTCTATTTTGTCAAAATCATTCTGTATGATTACTCGACCATTACCAAGACCTTCTATCTTATATTCCATGTGCTCAATGCGCTCAAGAGGGAGCTCATCTAAGTAATTCAAAATAGCCTCGATCTGTTCCTCATGATGTTCCAGATACGTCTTATGAGAACTCTCTCCAATCTCAAATACCTGAGGTGGGGTAGAGAAATCAGTAGAGGAGGGTGATAGGAAACGGGCTCAATTCTGAGGTGGTAAAATCTCTTTAGGAAGAAATAAATCTTAGGGATCAAACATTGGTGATAGTGGTAACATTAGAGATGGAGGCAAAACAGTTGGTGGAGCAATAGGAGATTGTGGTGGAATAGGTAATTCATTACTAGTAGCATTATATGCTTGCATAACCTTCATATATGGATCATCGTGGAAAGGTGAGATGGCTAGCGAGGACAAAAGATCCTTAGTTAAATCATCTGAAGAGTCAGAAGGGGTGTTTCTCGGTAAGGCTGGGGAATAGTCAGGTGAAGCCGGTATATAGTCAGGAGAGTGTGTAGAGGAAAAAGCATCCTCAACATTGGAATCAGATAGGACAATAATAGGGTAGATATAGTCAGGAGAAGACATAATTCTGTAACAACCCAGTGGAAAATAACATAAGTTATTTATATAATAGTTATGTATCTTTACATACTATTCAGGAATGTAGTGGCACAGAAGACTTTCTTGAATAGAAAATAGTTATAGTTTAGGTTTTAACCTTGTTCTCTATAACCGAGGCTCTCGATACCAATCTGTAACACCCCCTTATTTGACATATAGCAGCGGAAGCTAATCTGGGGTATTACTTCATGAATTATAGTGACAATAATAGAAAATGACTCAAAAGAGATGTTTTTGAAAGATAAGTTATCATTATTTTTCTATAGAGTTTTTATAAAAGATGTCCCAAAATACAATTTCAAAAACAAGCGAGCGCGTGATTGAATGATAACAGGTTTGGACGTCCTCATGTCTAATGCCACTCCGTGCCATAGATTGCTCAATTACATGAGATAAACATGCTAAAAGGGTCAACACAATAGTTGAGTGAAGTTCACAGTGTTTGCAATGTAATAGTTGAATACAAGTCATCATAAGTGGTAATAATTGCAACGAATACAATTATCATGGAAAACAGTATTATTGCCCTAAGCTAATACAACCAAACATTAACATCCGAAGTCAATTTAATGACTTGAAGGATACACTGTCCTTAAAGAACGTAATCTCGCAAGTTACCCATTGTTCTGAATATAGTGCGATTGTTACCCCATGTACGAGGGACACCAACGGGAGTCGTCACCCCAATAATCTATCCACAATATTCACGTTCACTCGCAAGTGACTAATGGGTCCATGATTAAGAAATACTACAGTGAAGCAAACTTAGGCAATAATATATCAGGATAGTATACAGTTGTAAAATACTTGTATTCATGGTTTATAGCATGTATCTCCCCATAGAGATTTTAAAAGACAAGTAAAGTACGCTCGAGAAACACTCACCTACGCCTCCAACATACCGCCACCCACCACACCCACCAACCAGTCACCCATCCACTAACTATATCTCTATCTATCTCTCTGCTTAATTCAAAAAATGAGGAGAAACGAGTCCACACACCCCCCCGTCACGCAACTGTTAAATGTCAAGTCTTAGTTTGATTGTTTATATTACAAACTTTATTTCATAAAGTTTAAACAGTAACTGATTTTGGGTTTGTTACTATGAAACATTGTATCAATATTCGGGCTATCATAATCCAGAGGTCATGTAGTAAACGTTTGAGGAGCTAGGACACTTTAAATCGTAAATCCAGCAACTCGTCCAAACGTTTACCCAAATGAAACCCCTCACATGAAACTCCCTAGTAACGTGATACATTATAGATTAAATGATAAGATTTTATTATTTGTTAGGTTTCCTTCAAAAGCTATGGATGATAAATTTATGCTATATTTATAAACATAATTGTTTTATAGTGTTTCGAATCGATGAATGATAACGACAAATGTGTCGGGTTTTAATAAAATTAAGTCTTATAATATTTATCATTATATTTTTAATATTTAATATAAAAATATACTATTATTTATACTGAGAATAAGAAAATGACAATATATCCCTTGATATATATATATATATATATATATATATATATATATATATATATATATACACACACAAAATTAGCCCTTTAATTATATTTTTAAAACATTAAACCTTTAACTTTCTTGTATGACAAAACATCCCCCTAAGTTTAACTTTAGGGAAATTACATTTTCAGGGCCCTCTAGTATATATGTTTCAAGAATTAACAATAATATAGCCCCTTTGTATGAAACCATTTGCGAATTAAGTCCAAAAACCATAATATTGTACTTTCTGATTTAGAAATCAATTTTTCAGGTTATAGCTTATTACTATAAGCTACAATAGGTAGCTTTACGAGCTTATAGCTTCTGAAAAGACTTGGACCGCTAAAAATCCAAACAGTTTGTTTGGTTTAAAAAGATTAACCCGAAGGTTTAAGGTTTTAAGATTAGTTTTGAAGCTTTATAGAAATGATAAGTTAGCTTATTAGAATAGCTTATTAAATCAACTTATGGCTTTTAGCTTGATAAGTACACAAAATGAGTTTTCAAGGGTTTATGGTGCGTTTAGGGCATGTTTTGTTCTAGGAAAATCCAAAACGAATGGTTACTATGGCACAAGGCTTAACAAGTAAACTAAATATACTTATATAATATCTATAAATTATACAAGAAGCTTATGGAACAAGATAGAAAGCTTACTAGTACTATCTGAAATGATGAAATGGGTCGAATGGAGCAAAAACAACTCGAAAACTTAAAAGATGAATCAAGAGACTTCTTCTCTTCTTAATCACTTGGCTCTAATCATGTATACTTTTTTCTTAATCTCCCTTAGACTTGTTTAGATCATGACTTGAGGTAATATGAAGCTTTGATGGTGTATTGAAAATGTATGTATGTATGCGTGTATATATAGTGGTAGAAATACTTAGGGACCAAGTTTACATGAAGTAGGCACCAAGTAAACTTGGTGTGATAGCCAAGGGCTGCCATAGTGAATAATAAGAACTAGGAAAGTAGTTTAGACAAGTGTTGAGAGGTGTATGAGGGTTCGGTTAACAATGGGTGACAAGGAGGTGTTTTCTTGGTGCACAAGGGTATGACAATGGTGCTAGGTTGGTGCCAAGTAGGTGAAAAGTAGGCTAGCAAGGTGGTGGTTCATGGTGGAGTGAGGGTGGTTGCTTAGAATTAGGTTTAGAAGTAGTTTAGGTGTTTCGGGTAGATTAGGGTTTTCGGGTTAGGGTTTTAGTTTTTAGGACGTGTTTGTGTAATGAAAAGGGAGGTAAAATAGTTTAAATGTGATGCTTTATGGACTTGTAAATTGTGTTTAAAATATTGTACGAAATTCATAAGGAAATTGGAGGAAAAATGGCTTATTATAAATTCGTGCATTATTGGATTGTACATTAAGCTTTAGGGAGTTGTACCATAGTTTAGGAGGGAATTAATATTTCAAATGATATGCATTGTACACTTGTACACATGCCTTGAAAGCTTGTATATTCATTTTATATATAAACATTACATATAATTAGGGTTTTGATATAAATGTTAACGTTTGAAATCCGTTTTGTAACAACGTTTTGAAAAGTACGTTAAATAGATAACATATTATAAAATAGTGTTTCAAACATATTGCTTGACATATTATAATGTTTACTGGCTATAAACGTTGATGAAATTAGCATAGGTAGGTTGCGTGAGCTTGTTTACATAGGTTATGCACGTTACGTTGCATAATAGGTGGAATAAAGTAAAAATATTCCCGTGAAAATGTTGTACTTAATTTAATAAGTAGATATTACATTGATGACAATTGCATCTAATTTAATAGATGGATAATTACATAAATGAAAATTGTAGGTTGTTATAGTCTCCTTCCCTTAAAAGAAATCTCGTCCTGAGATTTAGTTGGATGCCTGAGTGATGTTTGAAAATAGTTGCGGATACTTGGCACAAATTTGATCTTCGAGTTCCCATGTAAATTCTGGTCCTCTTTTAGAGTTCCATCTTACTTTAACTATAGGAATATGACTTTATCTAAGTTGTTTGACTTCACGATCCATAATTTCCATTGGTTCTTCCACAAAATTGAGTGTGTCATCGAGTCGAAGCTCTTTCATTGGAATGACGAGAGATTCATAAGATAGGCATTTCTTTAGATTAGAAACGCAGAAAGTACTGTGGACACTACTGTTGAGAACCGTTTAACTTATCTAGGATAGTTTTACAGATAATATTGAATCCACAGCGGAATAATAAGAAAGCAATATTATCAAACATGGTTTTTCATTCATACGTTTTCCCTATTATCCCAACTACAACTTGGGGCTACTAACTACTACATATACATCTATAATATGTCTATTACTAATTAACTACTAACTATGGTGTACACACACACACCTTTACTATTCGACTCTCATCAGTCGACTATGCTATAGATGGATGTATAAACTACATACCTTAGACCTCCTTTTATA
>BQNB010085593.1:0-28433 GCA_026074375.1 Tanacetum coccineum
TTATGTAAGTTACATGACATACTGAGATATTGACAATGCAAGTAATGTAATAAAGCGAAAAATTTACCCGTACAATTGTGATAATAGTAAAATAGGTTGATGAAAATTCTTGGGTTGTTATATCAACAAAGCCTGGAGGTTGATGGACATACACCTCCTCTTCAATAGTGCCATAGAGAAATGCACTTTTAACATCCATTTGGTAGACAGTAAATCCCATGTATGATGCAAAGGCTAAAAATAACCTGATTGCCACATTCGCATCATCATAGGCTCCATTGAATATGACATCACTTGAAAATGCATCAGAATTATCTTCCAAATCTAGCATATTTAGATCAATGGGAAAATCAGCATTAAGGAGAGTAGATGCATCAATAGGTATTTTTCCTCCAAGATAGACAAATGATGATTCACCAGCATTTTCACCTGTGGGAGTACTAGCAGCACTAACATATGGCGTGGTAGCAGTACTAACTGATGACCTACCAGTACTAAGTTTATTAATACTGGTAGTTTGAGCTGCCCTCTTTTGAGATGCAATATTTCTCTTTTCTTCTTCAAAAGCTTATCTTGTGGCATCATCCAGAGCTCAAGATTGATTAGATCTTATATATCTAGGATGAACAATAACAATGATTGATAACACGCAGCGGAATAATAAAGAACACAATCAAAGTTATCACAAGGTTTTCTTTATTGAATGTTTCCCTACTACCTCAACTATAATTTGGGGCTACACCAACTAACTATGGTGTACTATTCGACTCTCATCAGTCGACGTGCTATCTAACTATCTAGACTCTCATTGGGAGAGCTTTAGTTTTCTATGGACGGATATTCTAAACTAGACGCTTACCCTTTTTATATAATAGAGGGAGGTTACAAGAAAACCCTAGCTTACATAGGAAGCTAACTTAATATTTTACATTAAGTCCTTGTTGTTTCATCTTTCTTCAATCTTGCATATTTAGTTTTGTAATCATCAAATCTCAAATCCCAACAATCTTCCCCTATTTGATATTACAAAACAATCTTCATGTATGAAACAATCTTCAATGCTTCCCCTTGACTTAAGATCTTCTTGAACATGCCACCACACATAATAAGCTGCAAATCATATCTCTGTAGTCTTCTTCCCCTTTTTGTAATCATCCAATAGGGGTCTTGTGTAGATATGCAACTTGTAAACACTTCCCCTTCCGTGGTGCATGTAGATGGTTAAACATTTAATCAATAAGCTTCCCCTGAAACCAATATGTTTACCATCTCTTGAATCTCGAACTCAGTAGGCTCCAAGTAGTGATTACTGAAGAAGAAAATAGAGTATAACGAATTTGTTGAAGAAGTTGAATCTCCCAAACTTGTATCTTATGTCTTGTTTATCCACGTGACGTCGAAACTTATACCTGTACTGCCCAAGTATAAATAGACCTATGTCTCTTCTCTTGACAAAATCCTCATCTTCTATGAGACACCAGACCAAAGTGATAGCAAATGTGAGCATTGAGCATCATAAGAAAAATCACACACCTTTGCTAGATTTTGACAAGTCTTCGTCACACCATTTAAGCACGAACAAGTTATCTTGAAAGCCAACCACAACTTTAAGATATGATAAGACTACGCACATGTGAAACCCAACTACAACATCAAATAAGCAATAATCAACTTTCTTCGTAATAATCCCCAAAACGAGCCATAATTGCATCATCTATCCGAGATCCAAACGCGTCTGTTGTCCAACATCGGACATAGCTAACAACATTAACTTACAAACCTGGCAGCACTAATAACCAACGAACAGTACTAACCAAATTTGAACCGGCAGCATTAACTCGCAAATACTACTAGCAGCACTAAGAACCACGCTAGCAGTACTAACCATCCAGAAACCAACGAGCAGCAGTAACAAACAATCAATAGTATAACCAAACTACTTTTAAACAAATGTTAGTAGTTTGAAATAAACCCAAGTAGTATTAACCACAAACCAGTAGTAGAAACTCACTTGATTACTACTGTTCATCAATCCTTGTCGCATAAACCTGTACGATACCCATTACATACATCCTTCAACCTGTTGCTTGTTGATTTCCAATAAAGTGAACACCTGGCAATATCAACTTTGGGCGAGCAGTACTAATAACCTGTGAGCAGTACTAAGTTTTACATGGACAGTACTAACTCGAAATTGATAGCAGTATTAACTTCACATTTTTTAACCACGAACGAGTATATATGGAAGTTATACTAGGATCAAACACAATCCCTAAAAATCAGGGAATTCTTATTTAAAGCAGATCTTATCCCATTATTTGCGAATCATAACCAAACTTACTTCCATAGTCCACGTCCATCATAAAACCATCACTTCCACAATACACGCACCACTTTCCTTCCTTGTACCATAACAACATTAAACCACGTATCTTTTCCATAATACTCGCATATTATAACAAATCCAAAACCTACCATACCATCCTGCCGTCATTATCTGCTCTTAGCATTAATTAGGGTTCTTCAATCTTCTCCAACCCAAACATAAATCAGAAAACCCTAAAGAATGTGATACAAGCGTCTTGTCACGCCCTCTTCTCTTTGCAGCATAAACATCTCGAAAGCCATGTCTTTGCTAAACAACCAAAACAAGTAACCTGTGAACCTGCTACCTGCTTGTGTCTTCTATAAATAGAACCATTAAGAACGAACCTTGCAATCTTTAACACTATCTTTTTCTGGTTGTACCGAATTAGGGTTTCATGAAGACCCTATCTTTTCTGAATATGTTCAACACCAAAAACCAGAAAAATATACACGAACAAAAGAAAATATAAGATCCAAAGATCTGCTGTATTTAAAGATATCAAGGACGTGTAACCTGTAACATATAAACCACACATTCTGTTTTGAATTTAGGGTTTGTGATAAACCCTAGTATCACCGTATGCATCTTTTACAGAAAACCAGAAAATCAACATGAACACCTTCTTTTCTTCGAACCAAAACCTTGTATCCTAGATATCAAGAGCAACCCGCTCTGATACCAATTGTGAAAAATCATTTAACTCATCTAGGATAGTTTTACAGATAATATTGAATGCACAACGGAATAATAAGAAAGCAATATTATTAAACAAGGTTTTCTATTAAACATTCTATTAATCTACTACCCCAAGGTCAAATGATCCTTGGGGCTAAACTAACTAATACATATACTAACTAACTATTAGACTCTCATTGGAGAGATCTAACTATGATGGATGATTAAACCAGACGCCCTACATCTCTTTATATACTAGAGATGCTAGGGTTTACAAGAAAACCTTGCTTACATAGGAAGCTAACTTAATATTTCACATTAAATCCTTGTTGTTTCATCTTTCTTCAATTTTGCATATTTAGTTTTGTAATCATAAAATCTCAGATCCCAACAGGTGTCGAACACTAAGAATGAAACATTAATCCTATATTCTATCAGTATTTTAATTAGTTCTAATTAGTCTATTTATTGGTTAAACCTATGCTATATACGTTGTCTAATGATATGGGGGTTTTTCAGCCTGAAAGACTGGCACAGGTTTGGTTGTGATCAGTTCAATACACAATAAGCATAAAAGAAGAAAATCAGAAGATAAAAAAGCGGTACAAGCCAAATGATAGAAAACTGTAGTAGCCATATTAAATCTGGTTCAATGTTGGTTTGTTTGTTTTAGTGCAATGATTTACTTATCACAAAGCGGCATATCATTCTTAAGACATAGGCGGGACATCATCCTAAGACCTAGACACGATTAATCCTGTCACAATTAACGCATCCGCATAAAGCATCATTTAGTTTAATTATAATCTATCTTAGGGAATCAAAGCAGTGGTGATCCTGTTAAAACCCTAGCCCAACGGGACTTTACCCACTTATTGTTTGACGGTGTTTTATATACTGGTAGTCCACTATTCAAATCTTTATCAGTTAATTAAGAGCATGATTGCTGAAACATAAACGGGTCACCTACCGGTCTAACTAAGCTCATAATTCAAAGACAAAGACAGAACATTATTTGTGATCCTATTGGTCCAGTAATATAAAACACGATATGGAGAGCTATCCCGATATCTAGATTACTTTTTAGGTATCACTAGACCCAGTTGAATGATAGGTCGCATATTCAAACACATAAACAAGTATGAGGTGATAAACATAATTAAACAATCAACGATTAATTAAGAAATCGATTTTAAAACAAACCAAACATTGAACTTTCATTAAGATGGCTAATACCCGAGGGTATTAGCCCACAATCATTGTAATTATACAAGCGTAATCAAACAATGAAAATCGAACGATTAAGAGAGTAAAAATTACACGATGTCTTCTATGGAGTCGTGATCAATTCTTGACCTTGGTGGCTGATCTTCTCTTCTAAATTTCGTCTTTTAATGAGTATGGTATATAGAATATGATATTGCATACCGAAAACTCGTTTTTGAGTCTTCTATTTATAGTGTCTTAAAAAGACTCGACACACCGTATCTGGCTAGGTCGATACGGCGTATAAGGCTGGATTCCTTGGAGTGCGCGCTACGTTCTTAATCAATCAGTGATATATTCCCAATTTACTTTATTTACTGTATCTGCGAATAGTTATCTTCATGGATACGGCGTATGTAAACAGAAGGGATACGCCGTATTTGGAATTGGTCAAACGCGTTTTCTTGTGACGTTCAGGCGCTGATACGCCGTATCTTTTTTGTTGGATACGGCGTATGTAGTCAGAAATCTGTATTCTTCAAATGTCTTCGTTTTAGCTCCAAATTATACGTCTTTTAACTTGTCTTCACAAAACACTCCTGAATTACTGCATTTATAAACTTTAAATCAATTAAGTACCAAATAATGCAACAATTATATAAAAGTGGGTAAAACATAAGAGATAAATGATATAATAAAGTGACGTTATTTGATGTCATCAGGGAGTTAATGCAATTTTTGACTAAGTCTTTAATTCTTTGACTTTGAGGAGAAGTACGACGCACATTGGGTAAGTGCGGCGCACTTTTGCACTTTTAGCTTGAGATCTTATCTTTTTGTATGTTGTTTTCCCGAAGTGTATAAATACTCGATCTTTGTTATGTTTGACCTCGGGATGTCTTCAAGTGGACCTGCACATATTTCATGCTATTAAATATCGAAAGTTCACGAGAAATGATAAAATATAAACAAATAACACCACCGAAAACATGTAATATTTGGGCGTTCTCACGTGGCATTGGGAAGCATAAGATGTTCTCCATCGTCTTTGAACCAATATATGGCATCATATACGAGAATAGCAAGAAAGAGAAGAGAACGATGGGACATCAAGAAATTCATAAGTTCTGTGATGCTATGTTGAAAAGAGTTTTTGGAAGGGTTGAAGAGCTATAATAATGATGTGAAGCATGGGTATGTGACACCAAGTCTCAGTAAAGAAGATGTTGAGTACCTACGATTGTTTGAGGAAGAAATTGAAGAACGGTTGAAGCATCATGATCAGATGAGACGTTGGGAGATGTATGTGAATGAAAGACCACTAGGATCAAGAGGGAACGCCTAGAATAATCGACCCTTAGGAGGAGATTGTTAGGATCATAAAAGTGTCGATTATGATACTTTAGGTGGTTTTAATTATTATTAATGTTTAGTCTTTATTTTATAAGTAGAATGTAGTTTGTAATAAGGAGAGTTTTAAAATAGCTTAAGTAGGTAAATCTTAGTATGAGTAGATAAAAGGATTTGGCTGTTTTAGTGTTAAAATAGGTTTTAAAGTGTGCTTAAGTCAGATACCTTAGTTAAAGGGTGTTTTAGGGTCAACTTAAAAACGGTCAAAATGTTTTTTTGTCCCATGGGTCGATGATAACTTAGAGGATTAACTTAAGTTTTAGCTTATTAAAAGCTGAACAAAAGTTTTTAAGCTCAAAATTGGTTTTCCAAAGCTTTTGTCAAAACTGGACCTTTTTAAGACACCACAAAGTGCATATTAGTTAAGCACATTGAGTTTGAGTCAAGAGTCAAAAAGTTGTGTGCTTTGTGTGTATAAAAAAGGCTGCAAACACTGCCACCTTGGAGGTCTTTTGACTTGTTAAGGTCAACAACAACCCAAGTCCCTTTTTTAGTAACAGTTTTAAAAAGACTTTAAGCCCTTTTCACCTACAAAATTCAGCAAGTAAAAATGATTTTTAAAAGCTCAAAATTTGTGCACAAGTTGTTAAACTAAGGAACTAAATCTATTTTAGCTTATCTCTTTGTTTAGAGCTTATTTGACAGCTTTTTTATAAGCTGTCAAAAAGACCACTTAAGTTTAGCTTACGTCCTCCCCTGTGCAAAGGGAGATTTTTAGGCTTAAATTTTTCTAGCTTTAAGTGTCTCAAGTCACAATCCCTTGGCTTATTTAAGAGCCTATAAGCTCTTAATACCACCTTGAATTTCAGCCTTAAAAGACTTTATTAAATGGCTTATTTTAAGCCCAAACATTGCCCTTTAACTTTTGCTAGCCTAGGTGTAAAGGCGTTGCTTATTTTCAATTTTCTCTGGCTTATTAGCTTATTTTCATAAGCTCACTTGTGTCCATATAAGCTTATTTAGATAGATTATTAAGTTGTTAAGTTTTTCTCCCTTTTACTAGCTTATTATAAGTGCCAAGTTTAGCTATTTAGATCCCCTTAATTCTTTGCTTTTAAGTTTCTGTCATCATAAGCTTTTTCCAGCTTATTAGGTTTAAGCACTTAGCCTTTTTAGCTTGTTTAGATTAGTTTAGATCCTTTTTAGCTTATTTTAGTTCAATCCTAGCTTATTCGACCACAAATAGCCAAAATGACTTAGCTTTTCTAGCTTTAAGTCCTCTTTAAGCTATTCTGTCGAGTTTAAGCTTATTTTTAAGCTTATTGACAGCTTTTCAGCAAAAGTTGTTAAGCCCCACTACTAACAACTTGCCCTTCAAATGTTCAAAAAAAAAAAAAGGGGAAAGACAAGAGGTCCGGGTGAGCAAGACTCGAACCCGTGACCTCTCGATACAGTCCCCTTTTGTACACACTCTCACCGCTGCGCCCTTGGGTCTTTTTCGTTAAAGACTCAAGGGCTTGCATACTTATAGTAGTTTTGGCTTTATAAGCTTATAAGCTGAAATAGCTTATTTACGGGCTTATTTCTTAAGCTGCTCTTTGTTTCTTATTTTTCGTAGGATTGTCCTAGTGTAAAAGTTATTTTATTATAAAATTTTTCAGAATTTTTCGTAATCATTACTATTTTTTATAATTTAATTTAGTTAACACTTTTTAAAAATTCATAAAAATACAAAAATTATCAAAAAAATATTTTTCTTTTTTAGAGAAAATTTTATTTTGCCATATAGTTTGTATGAAAAAAATAAAACTTTCGTAGATCATTTTTTACAACTTTTTCCATTTTTTAAAAGAACGGTCCGGTGCGGTTTTTTTGTTTTGACTCGTTTTTGGTCCAAACGAGACTCCGTTTTTCGTCTAGTCTTTTTCATTCTTCGTTATTTGTCCTCCGTAGAGAAGTTTAGAAGTAAAAATTTCTTCTTCTAGGGTTATTTTTAAAGATTTTTAGGTCTTCCCCTTTTGTCTCGGGATCTGCTTCCGTTTTCAGCTTAAAATTTCGTAATTTAGGATGTTCTTAACGTTTTAGTTAGTATTGTTTAAACTTAACTTCCTGTACTCTCAACAATCATTTCCTTCCCAAACTCAAATCTTCCGACTGTATCGATTCTCCAGTACAGCCCTCGTTGGGGATTAAACGACCCGGGAAACACTCTATACTACTTCCTCGTTTTCATTGATTCTCCTTTTAGACTATTCTTACTATATAAATTTTATATTTTTATTTATATTTTATATTATTTTTAAGGAGTTGTTTGGACGAATCACTGCTAGATTCCAGTAGCAAGAGACAATTTCCGCTATAGAATGTGAACATGCTTTGTTGTGGGAAACATGGCACTACGGAGTGATTGCCCGTAATTAAAGAAACCGAAACTAAGAAACCAAGTTAAATGGTACTGAAGCACGTGGAATGTGCAATGCCTTATAGGAGGATGAAACCAATCAAAACTTTAACAACATGAGGATGATTAATCATGCTTAGCACTTTATCCCTTTAGGATTCACGCTTATGATTTCTTGATGTAATTTCGCTTAAATTCTGTTGTGAACCTCTCGCTTCAGTTTTCTGTTGTACTGAATGATTTCAAAGATACTATCAAATTAACAATTAAAAAAACGCCCGCTGTCAATTCATTTAACTCTCTATAAATTTTTATACAAATCACTCCCACAATTATTAGGAAATTATAACACAATTTTTGACAAAAATGAGCATCGCATCGTTAGCCCTCAAATATACATAGCCTGATCACCTATGTATAATTCAGGAAGGACCATGTCATGCTGAGAGTAGTTACCTTAAAACTCTTTGTCAAGAAACAATTTTTCTATTTGCATCAAGTTTTGGTGTGCGTATTCATAAAACGGGGGGGGGTTTTTTTTTACTACTTCAAATCAAATTAGTAATTGTAGCAATAAGCAGACCTCACATCCACCTTACTAATAAAGTCTATACACCATCAAAAAAAAGTGTTACAACTAACACGTTAAGCTGAAGGGAACAAATAAACCCACTAGGAGTCGAGCCTTGGTCGCAACAATAAATATTAAACCAACATCACAAATCTTGAAACACCCAAATTAAATCAATTTAGAAGGGAAATGCAAACGAGTTACCAAGCATGGTAAACGAAATTATCGAAAAGGCATAAATAAAAATAACAAAAAGATTTATTGCCACAACATCCATTTATTATCTTAGAAATAAGATTACATAAGAACATAAAGGAAATACAAGTTTTATTACAACCCTCCCCTAATATATATTCCTTCCAAAAGAGATCTACGCCGATTGCAAGAACAATGAGGGGCACGAGAATTGCTAGAATAAAGGCCAAATACTGAAATCCTTCTTCCGAATTGGAAAGAGGTCAAGATAAATGCCGAGTGCTATCGCTGTCGCCATCACGCCAGAGCGTGATGATAGTGCAACATTTTTGAGGATTGGATAAGAGGAAAATGGTAAGTGAAAGATTAAGTTGTTTGTATGGAGAATGGAGGAGAAAATTTTGTAAAAAAGGAGAAAGTAACCCGTTGGGGATATTGTTCACCGACCGTTGGGCACTGTTCCAAAAAAATATAATAATAATAATAATTATCTACACCTCTTCATCAACATTATTCCGAAAGAAATATCCGCATCTTTTTCTCTGAACCCGTACTTTCGTCAAGTGTCGCAACTTGAGCCTTGAGGACAAGGCTCATTTAACGGGGAAGGACTGTAACAATCCGTATTTTTTTTATCAATGTACGACGCTATTAAATTCACTATTTATTTTTTTCTCGTACGCGTTCGCTTTTAATTTTAATAGTTAAGTTAAATCGCGTAAGCTAAAAATCAATAATTAACGTAAACGGACACCAAACGAATTAAAGCTTTCGTCAAGCAAGCAATATATTATTTTTACGAAAATAATAATAAACTTTTTATATTTTATTTTTATTGGTTGCGTAAAACGTTTACGTTTCGCAATAAAATACGTTTAGGCATTCCCGGAACCACCAAAACTTTTCTACGCTTCAACAAATACCCATGTTTATGCCCAATACCCAAAGTTTATTAAACTTTACCCAAGCAAACATTGTTAGTCATATGGTACATTAAATAAACTAACTAAAACCTATACATTACAAGTTATACATTTATAAATAAAACTACACATTTATTTACTTCAAGTTACACAAGATATTACCATAAAATATCAAAGCACATCATAAACCCCCTCCCCCTTGATTTCGTGGGATAACCCCCACCTAAGAGGACCAAGAGCTTACTAGCATACCAACTTGAGTCTTGTACAACCTAGCTCATTAAGGCTTGTGTCCAAGACTTACAACATTGACCAAGACCCCATAAAACCCTCCCTATGGTCCCCTTGACCTATTTCCGCCCTTGGAGCTTAAGTCTTGACTTCCAAATAGTAACTTGGACTAGGATTGATATATATAAGCATGCTCACTAGTTAGTTTTCTCACACATTCATTTCCTTAGCAAGAAAACTTCACAATTTTCTCTTTCTCTTATCCCTAGCCACGGCTTGAAAACAACATACACACCCAATCCATACAATTTTATTTACCACATATTAAAGTGATCAAACATCATATCTAAGGTACCTCAAGGTGTTTTAATGGCTTGGTTAAGCCTTTACAAGGATTGAAGTAAGAAAAGGAAAGATTAGGGTTTCATTATGGATTAGGGTTTCTTGGTTGTGAAAGCTAGGGTATATAATTTAAACAAGGGTTTGGATTTTATTGGTCATCATATTACATCATACTAAGGTTATCTAAAACTCTTTATAACTTTACATTTATCATTTTATGTACATACATGTTCTATATAGAAAAATCACCATTAGGAAACTTTAATCATGAAAAATAAACTTACACTTATGATCTTGATAATATGGACTCATGTACAAAGTATAAACATTATATATGTAGGACATATGATATAAAAGGTTGTGGAAAACTTGTGGTATTTTATTAGATTGAAAAGTATATAAAAACAAGTTTATATAATTAGTTATATAAAAGATATAAAAGGGTTGTTTTGGTTCATATTTTGTGACAACCATATTGTGTTTTATAAATATAGTACGTCTCATTACGATTCCAAAAAGGTAAGAAACTCGAAAAACCGATTTATAACGAAAAAGATACGACAAATATACGTTTTACGTTAATACCGGGTTTTATAAAATAAGTTTTATAAAAAGTTACTGTTCATCAGGGACTTTTATTTTTGAAAACATCATTTATATGATAGAACTTTTAAAAACAAAGACGTGCTCGAAAGAATCGCTAAAAACGGAGCTATAACGAATAAAATACGACGTTTACGAGTTTACGATAACAAAAACTATAAAAATAAATTAGGGTCTGTTGTGAACAGTAAAATCACTATTCATCAGAAAAACTCAAATTTTGAAAATGTTATATTTTGATAACTCGTCTTAATACGAAGGCGTGGACGTAAGAAACGCGCGAAACGGATTAAAAACGCGAAAGTTACGCCAGTTTTACTAAAACGGTAATTATAAACGTTTTTACTTATTAAACACAATTTTACCAAAACAATTAGATGGTGATTGAACTATATAGACCTATATGTGGTATTAGTTAAGCAAAGTGCTATATTACTAGGGAGTTTCATAATGAGGCCTCTTCGGGGTGGCGTATCGACGAGTTGTTGGATTTACGATTTAAAGTGTCCTAGCTCCTCATACGTCACTACATGACCTCTTAATTATGATAGCCCGAACGATAGTATGATGAGCTATACGAACTATAAATAATCAAAGTGTTTAGTACTTATACGACCTATATTGGATTAGGTTGCATCGATCGAAAGCGTGACGCATTTTCTATAGTGAATACTGTGTATGAATACCATTCACTCAAGGTGAGTTCATAGCCTTTTTTCTACTACTTGTTTTTATTAAATACGGGGGAAGAATTACATGCATGATTCTTTGGACACAAGTTTTTCAAAACTGTATGCTATTTCCTGGATTACATTATTGCCGTAAAGTTACCGTAAACTTTTATCATTTTTCGTTTATAACTGTTGGGCCAATAGACTCACTGAACCCCATACGATCTCCAACAACTAAAAGTCCGTGAAGACAAGTGCCTGAAGAATAGGCGAGATAGTTTGAATGGATAATTTCAAGTACTTATCCACCTGAAGTCAAACTATCAAAATAGGGGTGTTATCGGGTCGGGTTGTCGGGTTATCGAGTGTATCGGGTCGAGTTGAATCGGGTTTTTGGATAAAAGAATTTGACCCGCAACCCGACCCTATAAGGATTCGGGTTATCGGGTTCGGGTCCTATCGGGTTCGGGTTATATTGGGTTAGGTTATCGGGTCAATTCGGGTTGACATAATTTTTATAAAAAAAATATCAAGCTATTTTAGTTGCATATGGTTTGATGAAGAAAAGAAATAAACGAGTAGGATTGCACCCGCGCGTTGCGGCGGGGCTGATTTGTAGGCGCCTCATGTATTTTTTTTTTTAACTGTGGCTCTTTTAATTAGTATCATATCGAAATTATACTTTAACTAAGCTGTAAGATAAATAATTTTGTTGTAAAGTCATACATTCGAAAGCAAATATTGTATGATATTCAGTTGTAGCCTTTTTACAAAGCAATAGTATGATGTTCAGTTGTAGCTCTTTTAACTAATGTGAACATTTTTACAAAGTTGTAGCATTTCTACGGTCCTGCTTTAGAAGCATGAAGTTGCAACAGACACCGTGATTGCAGCTATTATCTTCGTATTGCCTCCAACTGACTTGCTAGAAATCAGTTACCGTTGAGAAGTCAGCAACGATGGGTCGTCCTGCAAAATGTTTCTATAAATTTCAACATGCCATGATAAATGTATAAAAAGAAGAAACAAAATACATAGAAACAATCAAGATAAATGTCACTGTTGAAAGTTTAACATATAGGATAAAAGAAATTTGAGTCTTTTATTATTAGCATCAACTAAAGCAAAATTCATTACACCCAAAAAGCAAGCATGCTCAACTTCCAACGACCCTGCAAAATTTATAACTTATCCTCCAGCTAACACCAGGGTCCACTCATTACCTCCAAAATCTACCAATTGCAGATTATAGTTTAACATTTGTCAGTGTTCATTGTCTTCCATCTCTGTTATGATTTGAGTTTGCTTATAGTTTCCGTACAATTGAAGCGGTCAGTGACCAACAACTTGTGTCAGGTGTCCATGACTAAGATACTTTCTAAGTGTTCATCTAGAAGAACTTTGTGGTTAAAAGTTTGGTTTGATTCCTGAAGTGTGATAACATCTAGTTCTTCTGGTTATTACAAACTTAATGGGAAAATATGCACTGAATTCTTATGCATAAACATTGCTACTTGATCTGCATGTACAACTTCATAATGATATCAGTTTTTTAAACATACAACTCACCTATGACTTCTGATGCTGGTAATGAGAATTGCCTTGGATGGGCAGCAAGTCAATTTTTAGTTGTTCGTTTGGAGATCTCTGTCATGTCCAAGGTGACATTAGTCGAAATACTTTTTAGCACAATAGTGTGAAAGAATAAGAGGTTTCCAAACAAATCTGTTCATATATTATAGTATAAAATTTCTTGTTCTATAAGACTTCTTAAAATGCCTTTTATGTCAACCTTAATATATAAAATGCCCTTCTTAATGACAATTTCAGTATAAAATTATGATACTTCTATAGCCATTAAATCCATAATAGGAATTAATTCCAAATCAAAATATAACACCTCGTGTTTTTCAGGTCATATTTCGATCTCAACTAATTCATTTTTCCTTTTCATTATTGGGTTTGCGTAATTATATCCGTTTAAACCGCCCTAGTTAAATCGCGTAGACATCAAACGTTATCGTTTAACTAAAACTTTGACCTAAGGCCGTTAAGACCTTACTTGAAACCCTTATATTCGTCATTTAATTTGTTTACGCGACAAGAAAGGTTGTTTGGACACATTTACTTCATTCTACCAAAGTAAACATCCAATAAAATTTATCTACATCAAAACCTTAATTTCTATACTTTAGAGAAACCAAATAAAGCTAGATAAAAACTTTTGAAATCCTAAGAAACTAGTGATATTCGGCTGGAATGAGGAAAGCAAGTATCCCATCCAAATTTAACTCTTTTAACCCATGGATAAAAGCCCAAAACCCTTTCTCCCAAAACCCACATGATCTCGTGATATCTAGCTGCTACTCTCATTGATTTTGCCTCCAAGAAATCCACAGTAAACCCCTTTTTAATCCTGTACCAGATACCTTTCTCCATTTGCAAATACATATGCATGTGAGTACCCCTTTGACTAGTAAACATTCCTCAAAAATTTTGTATAAATAAGATGGTTTCATTCTTGTTTGCACCAAAGCAAACCCACACCCAACTCTGCTAGTTTTCACTCCTCACACAACTTTGTTATCCCCATCAAAACCGCACCCATGTGTCTTCCTCAAGCATAAAATAATAAAAACCTTAAAAACCTTAAAATCCCTAACACTTAATGCATCCCTTTTGGTTCCCCTTTTTCTAGTCGTGGGTCAAGCAAGGAGAGGCAGTGTCTTCGTGGTGCCTTTGTGGAGTGATACATGCGCCAGTGAAACTTTAGTATATAGGTCGATTCTTAGTATTGGGTATTAGGCGTGAGTCAATTAGGGTTTGTTTGGTTCAGGTCTACAACCGAACTTCTTCCAACTTTTGTGAGTCCTCATGCTTTTATGCCTTATCATCTTAAATGTATGCAATGTATGTTTATAGTGTTGTGCTTGAAGATATTTAAAAACAAAACTACTTTTGCTTACTTTCTGATGTATATCGAAGTAACAAGTAAAACCCCGTAAAACTTGTAAGAAGTTAATGAAACTTGGACATAGTTGCGAGAGTATTAGGTTTAGCATACTCATACGTTGTGGTTAGGGAGGATAAAATATAATTATAGAAGTAGAATCAAGCATAAAAAAGATTCCGCGGAAGAGAATATTCCCGGGTCTATGTCCCAACGATGCTGCAAATATGATGGAAACACTGATATAATTACAACTAAAATTAATTAAATAAAACCTAATTTAATCTACGGGAAACAGATATAGGAAATGGGGATCTTAAAAACTACGGGAAACAAAATTAGTTATAGGGAAATCCTAAAATTAAATCTATACTAAAATACGGGGAACAGAATCAGGTATCGGGAAACCTAAATACTAAAAATTAAGAAAATAAATGCTAAATTAAATTAAAAATCAAAATTAAATTCTAATTAAGTTAATTTGAAAAATAAAAAAAACTAGAATAAAAACGGAGGTCGTTTGAATGCTAAACGAAAAGAAACGGTAAAACGCACCCGGTAAAACGGGTCTAAGACTGAAATTTAAGAAAAATTAAGCCTACACTAAATTTTATATTTTTCCTAGACACTAAATGACAAAAGAAAATTTTATAAAAAAGAAAAATATTTTTTTATTAATTTTTGGATTTTTTATGAATTTTCTAAGATTTAATTAATTAACAAAAATAAACTTTTTCTAAAAATTAACACTAAAATTTTTCTTTTATTTTTCAAAAATACTAGATTTAAAATGAAAATTAATGCAAAAAGAATTTTAATTTTTCAACTATTTTTCTATTTTTTATGATTTTTATAAGAAAAAGTAATAACTAAAATCTATTTTAATTGCTAGAAAATACAAATTTAACTGGAAAAATATAGAAAAATGGTTTTAATATGCTAAAAGAGTGCAGAAATTTAATAGAAACAAAAGCCCTAAATTTTATAACTCAATTGAACCCTAATTTATGTAATTAAAACTATAAACCCTAATTATTTAAACTAAAAACTAAAATATTAAATCTATTTTATTTATTAAGAAAGACAGGGTAGAATTGGTAAGAAAGGAAAGAACAGGGTAGGCGGGGTAACTAGGGAAATTTTACACTATAGAGAAAACGGGTACCCCTTAACTATGAGAAAAATACTAAACAGACCCTAGCTTATTGCTTATTTTTGGCTTATTAAAAATTGAGAATTATCAAAAACTTAAAACTACAAAGTTATAGAACAGCTTATTTCTAACAACTTTAATAAAGGCACTTTCAACTTTAGACCAAAGAATAGGCTAGAAAATAAGCTGTAAGTTTCTGTCACAGAAAGTAGGGGTTTAGAGACTGTTTTGGATTTAGGCTTATTCCCAGCTTATTTCTTGATGAAACTTAAAAACAGAGGATGCTTATTAATGCCTAAGATGTGTTTTAAAGGATTCTAAACTAAATTTAACCTAGAGTTAACAAAATTAGAAAGAAAATTGACATGAGAAAGTGCTAGTTCTAGCTTAAACTGTTTTGAGCTTTTTTCACATAAGCTAAGAAGCTTATTATCAAACTTTATAAGCTGAGATTTTGAAGATAAGCTAACCTAGTTTACTAAAATCAACCTAGATAAAAGGTTTTATAAAACTTCTCAAGAAAATTAGAAAATTCAAAGTGAAAAATGGCAAAAATTATGCTGATATGTTGTGGTTTGCTGATGCAATTGACATGCTGGTGCAATTGGCATTGCACAAAGATGCAGCCTAAAATTTTGAGTTTAACACTTTACTCAATGATCCCTAGTTGAACACAAACCAACCTTGAACTCTAAGTTGCTTTAAAAAACCTAAAATCTAAACCTATTACAGCTTAAATTTGCCCTGGTGCTGGTGAAGAGTTTTTACACTCTAGATTTTTGAATTATAAAAACTAACTTCTAAAATTTGTTTAAAATTTTGTTATAAGAACTAACTCAGCTAAATGAAAGGTTTTGACAGAATGTGGTTGACTTTAATAGGTCAAATTCACTAAATCCAAACACTCCTTTATCTAAAATCTGTCACACTAATTGAGCTTAAATTATATTTATCCACTAAAACAGCTTATTATTTTTATCTACTTTTATTATATTTAAACTATTTAAGCTATTTAAACACTTAAAAGTTAAGCTTATGTAAGGAAATAAGCTAGTTTCTCTATGAAGCTAATAATTTCTACTATTTATGACAGATTAGAAAAGGTAAATCTAGCTTGACTTAAAACTAAACTAGCTTAAATCTAACACAACTTATAGACTAACTAAGCTAGTTCAAGTATGATTAAGGCATAAGGTAAAATAAAAGTGTTGAAATAAGCTAAATGAATAAGCTGTAAAGGAGTTGAAAACTTTAAACCTGAATTTGATGTAGTCTTAGCACTTAGCCACTCTAGTAGAGTGAGTGGCTTAGAAAACAATCACCTAGGTGGCACCTTGCCTCTAGACCTCAGCTTAAAACTCAATAAGCTGTGAAAAAGCTTATCACTCCTTGATCCTTCCAATGTGAGCTTGATTCGAATTTAAATGAACACTTTTAAACTAAATGAGTTAAAAAACAGTATTTAAAAGTTTTAACAAAGTTTTAAACTAAATTTGAGCTTATTAACAAAAATAAGCTCAAAAGAGCTTATTGTAAGCTTAACAAGTGAAAAGAGCTTAGAATTGAAAACAAGGAACAATGAAACTGGGAAAATGAAATGATATTACTAAAAATATAGAGTACAAGCTTAGAGGATTGATCATGGACAAGTGGATATTAAACTGAATTACTAAAGTTCTTAAAGAAAATGCTTAAAATTGAGAGTCAAATACAAACTTGAAAATAGATTAAAAACAAATAAACTTGAGTCCAATAACTTATAAGCAAATTACAATATAACTTAACTAAGAAAGTAAAAACGGATTTTTCTTTTCGGGTTGTCTTCTCTTCTTTTATAGAGGTCTTCAAAGACTTCTATCTCTTGGGATGAGCTGGTTGTGAGAGTAGGAAGCCTCACAAGCAATCCTAGCCCTCCATTTGCCTTGTACACCATCTCACCATTGAAGGGGGGCTTCGGGTTGAGTGATTTCCAAGTGGGAAGGGTTATAGGGGCAGGGTAAGGTGGGAAAAGGTGAGCTGTGAGTGTACTAGGGAGGTGGTATTGGGAGTGAAACCGTGGGAAAGGGTGGTTTGGGATTTGGCGGTAAACGGGGGAGTACAGGGGTGGGTGCAGGGGTTTAAACGAAAAGAATGGGGAAGAGGCAAAAATGCCCCCCCATCTTTGGCTCTCTTGTCATTTCATTTTAAGCCGAAAATTCAGTTATAAAAGATTTTGGAAAGTGACAGTTATGTTCCCCTGCTGTTTTATAACTAAAAGAGATAACAAAGATGTTTTTGGGCAATAATTCAAAAATGGTCCCCTGCTTTTTTAATAACTAAAAAAGTAAAAGGGAAAAAAAAAAAAATCTTTGAAAATTGCAATTTCAGCCTGTTTTTATTAAACCATTTTTTCTTTAATAAAACAACTTCAAACTTGCAATTTTAAGCCCTAAAGTTTTAGTAAAAAAGGATATTGGTCTTTTTGTTGGGCTTGGGTTTGTGAATTGGGCTTTGGGCTTGTATTGGGCTTTTGGGCTGTATTGGGCCCAGTTGGGTTATTTGTGTGTACAATGGCTGAGATTGGCTGTAACTGGGCTAGGATTGGGCCTTCAAAGTCTTCACAGTCTTTGTCAATTGCACACAAATGGGCTGTTGAAATTGATTGAGGGCCCATTTGGTCTTCACAGTCTTCATAAATATACTATTGGGCTTTCCCGGCCCACATCAGAATAGGGTTAAGATTGCAGTCGCAAGTAGTATTCTTCAGTCCGCTCCGTTTGACGCTGTTCATTAATTTGCCTCTAGACTTTAGGCTTATTGGACTTTGGCCTTGATTTTTGCACAGTCTTTTCCATTCATGCTCAGTTTTGTCATTTTGGCTTGGTTTTCTGTCTTTTTGTTGATATCCACTTCCTGCACAATACAAATGCAAAACAAACATATATTTGGTAGTTTTTGTCTGTTTTTGGTCATTTAAGCTCGTTTTTAGAGGTAAAAGATATGTGTAATTAAGCACTTATCAGAAGCCGAAAAGTCAATCAAGTCGAAAAGTCAATCAAGTCAAAAAGTCAACTGGTCAAAGTCAAAGTCAACACCGACATGGTCAAGTCAAAAGAAAGTCAAAGAAGAAAAAAATATAACTATAGGGACTGAAATTGCCAATTCCCTAAGTTATATTTCCAAAGGAAAAAGACAAGGGTGATTTTGCAAATTACTTGAAGTAACAAGTGGGGGGGCAAAACTGCCAAGTCCCCAAAGCCACGCACCACAAGGACTTGTGGTGCAAAGCCACTTATAACCCTTGGGGACTTAAACTGCCAAGTCCCCAACCTTATATCACCACAAGGACCAACCCTGCAAACACCCTTATATCCTTGAGGGGCTATTTTTGCCAAATGGGCAAACTTTCACTCTGTCTCTCTCAAACTCATTTTCCCGCCATAGCCAAACCCAAAACCCAAAGCCTGTGAACCCTTTCCCTCTCCCCAACACACTCAATCTCTTTTTACCCAATTAACCAGGGTGTTTTAACATCCCCCCCTCCACTAAACCTTCCCAGCTACAAATTTGCCATGTTGGCAATCGAAACCCCCACCAAAATTGATCAAAGGGTTGAGAATTGTCGACTTGGAGGCCAAGAAAAACCAAGGGCCAGGATCATTGTGACTTTGCACTCTCACAACAAACACACCCCTTTTGTGTGTCTACAAACAAGCACAGCTTGCAAGAAGACAAAGGGACCAAGAAAGAAGACCCAAGTCGTTTTTTTCCTATTTAAGCATTGTAAAGCCCATGGTGGCAGAGGGAGTAGTTTAAGTGTAGATTTTAAGTAATTTTTAGTGTTTAAAGTTTAGTTTTCGGTTTAAGTCTTTTATGTACTTGTAACCCTCTTTTTAATGAAAATTCAGTAATTCTTACATTTTGTGTTCTAAGTTCAATTTTCTCTTTAAATCCTTTAAGCTTTCATTTTAAAGCATACTTTATAGCCTGTTGTTTGTAAAAACTTTAAGAAAAATTCACAAAAAGAGACAAAGTTACTGTTGGATTGAATCAAGTATGGATGAATAAGCAGAATTGGATGGCTTATTGGTTTTAGCTTAGTTCAAGCTTATTTATAAGCTGTGGGGTAGGAATTTAGAGCTTATTAGGTCCCAAAATCCCTGTTTTGAACAAGGGTTAAAGGTACATTCCTTTTAAATTTTGCTTAAAAAGTACTGTAGCAATAGCTTATTTAGCTTATTTTTCAGCTTATTAATGTCTTTTTATGCTTATTAGTGTTTATTTATGCTAAACTATGCCTTGTAGTTAATTTTCTTTCACTAACATCTAATTTGCTTAAAAACTGTCAAAAATAGCTTAAACTGTCCTAACTTATTGTCTCTTTTTAAGTGCTTATTTGTTTTGTTTTTTACCTTTTTAATGCTTAATATTGCTTAAGTAGTGTTAGTCTTTTAGAAATTTTAGTTAAACTTAGCTTTTATATGTTTTTAAATACTTTTTAGAAATTTAAGGGGTGTTTGGGTTAACACTAAAAACGGGTCAAACAAGTTTTTGGTATGGGTTGTGGTCTCAAGTTAGTTTTAGCTTAAGTAATAAGCTTGTTTAAAGCTGTTTTTAAAAGTTTTTAAGTTTAAAAATGGTTTTTCAAAGTTTTCTTAAGTGACCTTTGAAACTGTGATTTTTTAAAAGAAGCTACAAGTGCTTATTTAGATAAGCACTTGGATACTTGAGTTTTAGTGCCAAAAAGTGAGTCATTGTGTGTTTAAAACAAGCTGTTAGAAACCCTTTGGTTATTTGACTTGTTGAGTCAAAATCACCAAAAGACTTAAGTGCTATCTTTTTTAAAAGCAAAAAGCCCATTTTCATTTTAAAAAATCAGCAGGTTTTCTTTGATCTTAGAAGCTAAAAATTTGAGCATAAGCTCATCTTGAGCCCTTATTCATCTGTTTCAACTTTTCTTTTTCATTAGAGCTTATTTGACAGCTTAAAATAAGCTGTCAAATAAGCCCTTGTTTTAGCACCAATTTTCCCCTGGTGCTAGGGGCCAACTTTAAGCCCTTCTTTTCTAGCTTTCTAGTGAACTCCAGCCCCAACTTTTGGCTTATCTTAAGAGCCCATAAGCTCTTAGATAAGCCTACTAAATTTCAGACCTTGAGAAGCTTTTTAGATAGCTTATTTTTAAGCTAGAAGTTACCCCTTAACTGCTTTTGCTTAGTCTTAGTTTAGGGATAGCTTGTTTTCATTCTGGCTTATTGAGCTTATTTTATGAGCTTATTTTAATTCCTAGTAGCTTAATGTGTTTGTTTGATAAGCTGTGTTTGCTTAGTTTCCTTTTTCTTTGGCTTATTTTGGTAAACAGCCCAAGACTCAAGCATGTTAGCCTCTTTAAGCTCAGTTTTAGTTTCTGTCTAAGTTAAGCTCTTCTAGCTTATTTAGTTTTAGTATTTAGCCTTTTAGTGCTTATCTAGTTTAGGATTAAGCCCCCCTTTTAGCTTATTTGTCCTAGTTTAGTCTAAATATCCACAAAGTTTCCAAATGTCTTAGCTCTTTTAGCTTTAAGCTCATATTAAGCATTCTGTCATTTTTTAAGCTGTTTTTAAGCTTATTTATAGCTTTTCAGAAAAAGTTGTAGTTGAGAAAGTTGTTAAGCCCCACGAGCTTAACAACTTTGCTTTACAAAGTTTTTCCAAAAAAAAAAGAAAGGAGACAAGGGGTTACCCGGGTGAGCAAGACTCGAACCCGGGTCTCAACCCTCGTACACCTCTCTTTTGTTGCACACACATACCGCTGCGCCCTTGGGACTTTTTCGTTATAGTCCCAAGGGCTGTGGTATTTAAGGGTGTTTTTGGCTTTTAAGCCTATAAGCTGTTACAGCTTATTTGAGGGCTTATTTATAAGCAAACTTTTTGTTTCTTATTTTTCGTAGGTTATTTATAAGGTAAAGTATTTTTAGTAAATTTTTCAGAATTTTTCGAAGTCGTTTAGTATTTTTTACAATTTAATTTCGTTAAAAGTTTAAAAAATTCATAAAAATAAAAAATACAATAATTTTAAAAAAAAATATTTTCTCTTTTTTATGAAATTTTTTGTGTATATACGTTTGTAGGAAAATATAAAAATAAAACTTTTCGATAGGGTATTTTTTATAACTTTTTGCTTATCTTAAAGGAACGGGGTCGCGGTGCGGTTTTTTGTCTTGACTCGTTTTTAGGGTCAACGAACTCGTTTTCAGGTCTAGTCTTTTTATTCTTCGTTATTGTCCCGTAGAGTAGTTTCAGAAGTGAAGAATTTCTTCGTCAGGGTATAATTTTAAAGATTTTTGGTTGTTTCCTCCTTTGTTCGGGATTCGTGCTTCACCGTTGTTTTTCAGCTTAATTTCGTAATTTTTAGGATTTTCTTAAACGTTTTTGTTTGTTATTGTCTAATTTGACTTTTCCATACTCTCAAATCTAATTCTCTCTTTTCAAACTCAAATTTCGACTGTATCGGGGGGGGGATCTTCAGCACAGCCTTCGTGGGGATAAACGACCCGGGAACATTCTATACTACTTATCGGTTTTATTGAATTTGTTTCTAGATTATTCTTAGTTATATATATTTTATATTTTACTTTTTATATTATTTTTATTTTAAGGTGTAGTTTGGCATTGTGTTTGAAGCTTGTGATATTATTAAAAATAAAATAAATAAAAAAAAAGTTAATAAAAATATTTCTTTTTCTTTATTTAATATAATTATCATTTATAAAAAATTAAAAAAAAAACCCAAAAAGATTAAAAACTTTGGTCTTTTAATTATCAATAAAATTCTCACAATGGTAAATTACAATATAATAATATTCTCAACTGAATGGTATTATCATAATAACTTTCCGAGTGTACTTGTTGTGTTCCCAACTCGAACAAAAGATTTAAGACTTGACCAATTGTGTCTCTTACGACGTACGCTCACCTTGATTGAAAGTTAAACCTAAACTATAAAGTGTGGTATAAGGACAGGTTGTTCCGAGGAACTACGACCCGAAGGAGAAATAAGCTTCGCGCTATTCCTACTCCCTTGCCCTCAACTGTGCGATTACCTTTTTGAGAGACTACCGTGATATAGTAAGTAGATTATTGGTTGAAGTTGCTCTTATCTCATTGTCCGGTATAATATACGTGTGAAATAAATCATTGATAAATAAAAACCGAAAAAAAAATTTTAGTGTAAATTTTCTTTTTAAATAAATTTCTATTTTTGTGCATGGCACTCCGTTCTAAGCCAGGTAGACGTCGACAACCACAAGTTCCGACAAACTTTGTTGAATCATCCAATCTTGAGATAACTGTAATCCTCCCATAGTTACGATGGTGATCATCGGTACTATGCGAAACTGCTTCGAAGGACCCAACCGTGGGGTACGAGGATGCGATTAGTTATTCGAAATTCACCGCGTATAACTTGAGATCAAGCCATGGTCTTCTGAATTATGTTCAAAACAAGCAATTTTTTGGAATTGATATAGAAGGAACCCACATGTCACATCCGTTTATTTCAACAAGATCAACTTCTACGATGAAGAGTCCGTAACGTACCAAATACGTCGGTTTTAACTTATGCTATTTTTCCCGTTTCTCATCGAAGGGGCAGCCCGGATATGACTGGAACAAGATACCGCCCCTCGATCGATTGATAAACATGAGGGATGATCTTGGTTTCGAAATTTATTAACAAATTCTTCCTACCTCTAAAACGACGCAAATCTAGTAATGAAATCACGAGGATTTCAACAAAAATTGTATGAGAGTTTTATGAGGCTTGGGATCGTTTCTATGATCTTTTAAGGGGAGCCATTCTCATCATGGGTTTTTCAGAATATGCATAAACTCGATACTTTCTTTACTGCCTCCTAAACATCAATTGATCAAGATTCATTGAAACTCTGATGTTGCCAGGTGGTAAGTTTTAGGACAAAATGCCTCGAGAATGTTTAAAAATTATTCGACGAGCAAGTCTAAGGTACGTCAGCCAAGAAACAAAGTCTTTGTTGTAGCTAAAATGAGGACAAGACTCTCCACCAAAGCAGTCTATCTGATGTTGCATGAAGTTGACATGAATAGACATGGTGTCGAGGCATTAATTCTCGTCAGAAAGAACCCAAACCCACTGCTTCCGCCCCGTAATAGCCGGTTTGAACAAAGTTGTGTACTAGTTGGGGAGGTCATTCTTATCAAAAATGTTCCTAGCCAATAATAGAAACATTTTACCATGACAATATCTTAAGAGTATGTGTGTCCCAGGCCGCTCGCAGGCCAATTTCAAACAAGCTAATTCTGGTTATCGACCTCCGAGGCATGGTCTTCAAATCAAATTCGCACCTCATGGTTTTCACTCCCACTCAGAATCCTCATGCAAAATAGTCAAAAATTAATTCAATATCTGAGGATCTGGAAAAGAACTTCAATAAAAGAGGAAACAATGTTCAACGAAGGTCAGATTTATCGACCTCCCGATCTATCAACCAGTAAGCTCATCATGGACACTGCTCCTTAGACACACGGAACATGTCTCTTTTATTCTGGCTAACTTTGGTCAAAAACAGATTTTGAAAGATATGTCAAGCCAATGATGCAGTGTTGAGAAACATGCAAAAACCAAGGTCAAACTGACAATCCCCAAATGGCAAAACTTTGGACTGACATGCTTTCAAAATTTGTTCTGCTAATACAGCTTCTACTTCCGGTTCTGGAATCTTTCTGGTTACACTGGTTACCACCCATAGGAAGATTTAAAAAGGTTTCCACTACCCGAAGTGGTGTTACCATCCAAGGACCCGAAAGCAGTTAATAATAACGCGACGGTGACAAAGGACACGATGACTCTGACTAATTAACGGAAGATCGAAGACGTTTCCAACCTTTGTGTTCAAATTCAGTTCGTAAATCCAAATCTCAAAGGCCATTGTTGCTCTGTTGTTTCTCAAATTCCTAAAGCATCAATTCCATTTCCATCAAGAAGAAAATGATGAAAGGGCGCAAAGGAAAAATACTAACGACCAAATTTGAGAAATTCTATGAATCTTTTTAGAGACTTTAAGTTTCGAGATTAGCTTTACCGATGACTTGTTGATATGCCTAATTTGCTTCGACTTTAAAATCCTTAATTGGGAAACAAAGAAAAATTGAAAGCGAATGGGCCAAGAAGGCAAGAACAAGAACTACTTTGAATGAGGACTGTCAGCGGTATATCCTCAACAAGTTACCCAATAGAAACTTGGAGACCATGGCCATTTCTGATTCCATGTAACATTTACGGTGGATTACTACATGCACGCATTGGACGATCTTGGTTGCGAGCATAATACTATTGCCTTATTCTGCTTGGAACAATCTTCCATCTTCCTGAATTGACCCCGACTTGCGATGACACAAGAACTAGATGACGTTCGATACACTAAACCGATCGGTATCGCTGAAGATGTCTTTGTAAATGTGGGAAAATTTCAATTTCCAGCTGACTTCGTAGTTGTTGATTTTGAACCAGACCCCCGAGTACCTTTAATTCTCGGGCGATGTTTCTTGAAAACCAGTCATGCTTTGATAGATGTTTATGAAGGTGAGATTACCCTTCGTGTTGGCAAGGAGGCCATCACATTCAATCTGGACCAAACTTCAAGATACACAGCTGATTACAACCATATGACGGTGAACAAAATCGACGTCATTGATATGGTGGTGTAGAAAAACAAATTTATATACGTATAGTATTAATCCCGTGAAAATTTCTTTCCAAAATACTTCTTAAACAAGAGAAATATAAGGTAAAAATCTCACTAAAGAAAACACAATATGTATATTTTATACGGGAGGGAAGTATTGTAATTACTCGGGTCGTGTCCAACTTAAATGTGAATTGAAGAAATTGGGAATAATTCGGATTCGAGTTAAGATTGATAAAGGATTTTTGAATTATTGATTATTCTACAAATATAATAGCATGAATTAAAAACAATTAACTAGCTCGAAATTTAAATGCACGAAAAGTAAAAACGCGAGCTAAAACTGAAATTTAAAATCTAAAGCACTATTTTTAACAAACTTTATACCTAAAAATCACAAATTTAAAAAGAAAATTTTAGGAAAAAGAATTGGAATTTTTTAACTATTTTTGAATTTTTTATGAATTTTTAAAGAAAAATGAATTAACAAAAATAAACTTTTTCTAAAAATTAACACTAAAATTTTACTTTTATTTTTCAAAAATACTAGATTTAAAAAGAAAATTATTGCAAAAAGAATTTTAATTTTTCAACTATTTTTCTATTTTTTATGAATTATCTAAGAAAAAGGAATTACCTAAAATCTATTTAAATTCCTAGAAATTACAAATTTAACTAGAAAAATAAGGAAAAATGGTTTTTATAGACTAGAAAGGTGCAGAAAACAATTGACACTAAAAGCCCTAATTTTTATAACCTAATTGTGTTCTAATTTTATCAATTAAAACTAAAAACCTAATTTTATTTAAACTAAAATCAAAATTATTAAAACTATTTTAATATTCCTAAAAAGACAAGGTAGAAAGTGTAATAAAAGAAACTACAGGGTAGGCGGGCAAACTAGTGGAAATTTACACTTTAGTATAAACGGGTAACCTCGAACTATCTAGAAATTACTCAACAGACCTTGCGATATGACTTATTTTTGGCTTATTAAAAATTGAGATTCAGCTAAAACTCAAAACTACAAACTTATAAAAGAGCTTATTCTCTACAACATTAATGAAGGCACTTTCTACTTTTATCAAAAAATTAAGCTCTTTCAAATCTGTTACAGAAACAAAGGATTTAACTAGTTTTTTAGTTTTTGGCTTATTTCTAGCTTATTACTAGATGAAAATAGAAACTAAAAGATGCTACTTGTAGATTAAGATGTGTACTTAGTGATTCTAAAAAGAAAAAGGCTAAGTCTTAACAAAATTTACAAGAAAATTGAACTGAAACAATGCAAGTTTTAGCTTAAAACTGTTTTAAGCTTTTTCTAATAAGCTAAAACTGCTTATCACTAAACCTTAAAAGCTAACTTTTTGGAAATAAGCTATGCTAAGGATATTAAGCAAATCTAGATAAAAGGATTTTCAAATTTACAACTAGAAATTAGAAATCAAGAGGAAATAAGCTATAAGTCTACTTTGCTGCTATTTCACTTTTTCAAAAGAATTTAAGCTTGAATAAAAACTTGAAAATGAAACTTAAGAGATTATTTTTACTTAGCTAATGGAGTTCAATGAAACTACTTGTTATAAGATTCTAACTCCTACTTATTAAGGCTTAAAAGGTCTAGAAAAAATGCCTAGCAACAACAGCTTAAACTGTAGTTGCTGATGTAGTTGACACAAACTAAAGTGCAGACCAAATTTTGGAATAAGAACTCTTTAATTCTCCTAACTATATGTATCTAAGCCTACATTAACTAATCTAGAACATTAGGAAGCTATGAAACACTAGATCATAAAATCACTTTCACAAATAAACTGTCCTGGTGTAAATGCAAGCTTTTTAAGCTCAAAATTTTGTAATTCAAATAACTAGCTTTTAAAAACTGTTTTAAACTTGATATTAAAGCCTAACACAACTTTATAAAAGATTTTGACAAAATGCTGTTGACTTTAAGAGTCAAACACAGCCTAATCCAAACACTCCTTAATAGAAAACTGTCAAAACTAAGTAGCACTTAAAATCTATTTAAAAGCTAAAATAGCTAAAACATTTTATCTACTTTTACTATAACTAACCTTTCTAAGCTATTCAAGCTCTTAAAACTATAGCTTATTAGTGAATATAAGCTACTTCTTCAGCTAGCTTATTATACTAACAATGACAGTTTTTAAAAGATAAAGTGAGATTACACAAATTTCATTTAATGAAAACTTAAAACAGATTAATATCAAACCTAAACAAATATAATTGACAGAATTGAACAGGAATGAATAGTGATAAGCAAATCTAAAAGCTAGAATTAAGCTAAAATGGAACTTGAGAAATGAAACCTGAGATTATTGTAGTCTCAGAACCAAAGCCACTCTTGTAGAGTGAGTGGCTTAAAAACTTGCACCTAAGTGGCTCCCTAGCCTCTAAACCTCAGCTTTAAGCTCAATAAGCTCTTAACAGCTTATTACTCCTTGTAGCTTTCAAAATTGAACTCAAAACACCTCAAGTGATCATGATTTGGATGTAAATTGATTAGATTGAGTAAATGAATGATTATTAACAAAGTTTGACTGAATTTGAGCTTATGAACAGTAATAAGCTCAAATGAGCTTATTGAGAGCTTATTGAGTAAATTCGACTTAAAATTGAAAACAAAGGACAATGAAACGTGAAAACTAAATGTGATTACTCAAATAGATGAAGTACAAGCTTAAAGAAAGAGAGTACAAATGCTTAAAGCTAATTGCTAAAAATTTGAAAGTAAGTGCTTAATATTGAAGAAAATACAAAGTGAAAATTAAAACACAAACAACAACCGAAAAAAATGAACCCTATCAGTCCTATTTATAGAGGATTGATGAAGAGGAGTGAAGAATTCTCGAAACTTCCCTTTTATCTTGGCCCTTGATCCATTTCGAGCAATTTATAGCCGTTTGATGAATTTGATGAGGTGTTCCATCCAATTGATGGTTGACACGTGGTCGAAATGATGTAAAGGAGGTTTATGAACGATTTCTAGTGATAAAAAGGAGCGGGGGAGTGTGGATTTGGTGATTGGGTTTGTTTGTGAAAAAGGCGGGAAAAACCGTTGAGGTTGTTAGGGTGGTTAGAAACACGCGTTTTTTCT
>BQNB010085594.1:2206-26092 GCA_026074375.1 Tanacetum coccineum
AGAATAATGAGTTTGAAGGCGAGATCATCCCATGTAGCGACTTTCGTCTCGGCACATCCCAACCTTGCGGCTAAGTGACCAGGCTTTTGACACCCCACAGAGACTAGTATCGGGACTCACGGACCTTAGGTTTCAAAAACTCTCAGGTTTCTCGTATAGCTTATAAAATAGAATAGCCAAAGTGCAAAAGCATATTTGAATTTAACAAAAAGAAATCTATTTATTAATTTAAACTTAATATTAAACATTTATGCAATTGTAACCCTTGACCTTTTAGAAGGTTGCAACATCGGTTGTGAGCTGGCAAGATGCAGCAAACTTTTATCAGTCTCGGATTTTTATTATTCTTACTATTGGCTTTCTTTAGAAGACTACCACATCGGTTGTGAGCCGGCAAGAGGTAGTAAACTTTTATCAACCCACGTCTTTTATTATAATATTTTATTTATTATCATTTTATCATCATTTTTTTAAAAAAACTTCTTTTTGAAAAATTCAAGTATAAATTTGAACTAAGACTAAATTTTTTGCTATATATTACATAAAAATTGTTGATTTAAGTTTAATCTCCAAAAATAGCACGTATATTATTCCGGTTAAGAGCTTATGGGAGAAAAAGCAACAAGTTACATACATGAGCTCTTAGGATTTCCAACTAATCCTTGTTTAGCATCCTACTTATAATTAACTCTATCATTTTTCGTTCTTCGCGAATTTTCGCGAACGCTTAGCCTATAAGTTAAGGAACAAGCTAGAGCTCAACACGCTCGATCAGGTCAAAATTTACTCTTATTCTACCCATCAGGAAAGTCAAAATTGTGACAAAAACACTTATTTTATTTTTGAAAATTTTAAAAATTTTCATATTTTTGATTTTTTTTGGGAAAACGGGGTACGTGAGAACAACGGCAAAGGTAGGTGGCAAAGGTAGGTAAGATCATATCGAAGATATACTACCCCATACTAAAATTAAATACTAGAACTCAAAAAGTCTAATGCATAACTTAAGCCTGAAGAAAGTATCACAAAAATCTTTAGCCGTTTATAAAGTGTGCTAAAAGATAAATGTTAGTCGATAATAATCTTTAGGATATCGGATTTCCCCAAACTAATGGCAAGCAAAGGCTAGGAAGCTCGAGTGGACCGGGACAAAACACCGAACACGAGAGTCTTCAGAAAATTGGGTTCATCCTGCAAACAATCACAACAAACAACAAACACAAAGATCGGAAGAGTACAAGCCTCCTCACATCACAATAGAAATAAGAAAGAAAATAGAAAATGGATAAGCATGGGGTGCCTCCCACGAAGCGCTTTGTTTTTGGTAACCGAGTCACATAGCTTGACTCGATCCCTGAATTCATTTATCCTTAGGGAAAGTCGGAGACCGGGACAATCATGGGTGGTGTGTCCGCCTCCGAAGTAGTGCTTAAGTCGGTGCAATTTCACTTTTGAATTTATCCGTCGGTATGAGTAATTTTGCAGTGCCATATGGAAAAACTTTGGTTATAGTGAAAGGGTGGACCAACGGGACTTAAGCTTTCCCGAGAATATCTTTAGACGAGAGTTGAAAAGCAAGGCTTGATCACCAACATTGAAAATGCGGTTTTTGATCTTTGAGTCGTGAAGCTTCTTTGTCATCTCCTTATAAATTAAATAATTCTCTTATGCTTGATCACAAAGCTCATTAAGTTCATTAAGTTGCAGCTTCCGGTGATCGCCCGTGGTTTTAAGATCAAAATTAGCATGTTTTAATTCCCAATACGCTCTATGCTATAATTCTATAGGTAGATGACACGACTTTCCATACACGAGCTTGTAAGGTGTGCAACCAATTGGTGTCTTATAAGTGGTACGGAATGCCCATAGAGCGTCATCAAGCCTTTCGGACCATGAGGCTCGGTTTTCTCCAATCGTCCTTTCTAAAATACGTTTTAACCCACGATTTGACACCTCGACTTGACCACTCGTTTAAGGGTCGTAAGTGGTAGCAAGACGATGAGTGACTCAATACTTAGACATTACTTTAGCAAATTTGTCATTATAGAAATGGGTCCCACGATCGCTTATAATAGCTCTCGGTGTACCGAATCGGGCAAAAAGAGATTTCAAAAACTTAACTACGACTCTAGCATCATTAGTGGGGAGCGCCTTGGCTTTAATCCATTTGGATAGGTAATCTACGTCTACGAGTATGTACTTATTTCCTCTAGATGACGGAAATGGTCCCATAAAGTCTATGCCCCAGACATCAAAGATTTCACACAGTTGGATGGAATTTTGTGGCATCTCATTACGTTGTGAAATTTTTCCCTGACGCTGGCATGAGTCACAGTTTTTGACTAACATATGGGCATCTTTGTAGATTGTGGGCCAATAAAATCCTAAGTCAAAAACCTTTTTGGCAGTGTAATTGGCACCGTAATGTCCCCCGGTGGGTCCACTATGGCAAGCTGTGAGAATGTCAGTAGCTTCTTGGCCTGAAACACATCGCCAGATCACTTGATCCGCACAGGTTTTGAATAGAAAAGGGACGTCCCAAAAATAGTGTTTGACATCTTTAAAAAATTTGTTTTTCTGTTGAGTTGACATTCCTTTGACAATGAAATTCCCCGCGTGGTAATTTGCATAATCGGCAAACCACAAGGTACTTGGGTTACCACGAGAAGTTACCATATTAAGTGTCTCGAGAGTAAAATTTTCGTTTATTTCCTTTGATCGAGAAACAGCTTCAAACTAGGTATTCTGAAACCGGGAAAGATGATCGGCACGCAGTAGTTCTCGGTCCCAACGTATCAATTACTTTAAAAATCTAATTCTGAATGAGGAGAACCTACCAGGGCAATCGTGCCTGCGCTTCTTTATAAAGAGTATTAAGGGCGGAATGATCCGAAAACACAATGCTTTTATTCATGATGAGGTAGACCGGAATTTTTCGAAGGCATACACTACGGCTAACATTTCCTTTTCCGTTGTGGTGTGTTGTTTGAGTCCGCCTCGGTCATTTTTTGTCTTGCATATGTATGGCCTAAGTGTTTTCTTCTCAATTCGTTGCCCCAGAACCGCACCTATGGCATAGTCGCTCGCATCGTACATAAGCTCAAAGGGCTGGTCCCAGTCGGGGGCAATCAGAATGGAGCTTCCGATAAGTTTTATCCTTTAAAATCTTGAAAAGCTTGAATGCATTCTTCGGAGAAAATGAAAGGAGTGTTTTTCTCAAGGAGATGAGTCATGGGTCGAGAAATTTTTGAAAAGTCCTTGATGAATCTACGGTAGAAACCTGCATGTCTGAGAAAACTCCTAATACCCTTGACGGTAGTTGGATGAGGTAATTTAGCAATGACGTCTATTTTGGCTTTGTCGACTTCTATTCCTTTCTTTGAAATTTTGTGTCCAAGAACGATGCCTTCTTTCACCATAAAATGGCTTTTTTCCTAATTTAGAGCCAAATTAGTGTCTTCACACCGTTTAAGCATCTTTTCTAAATTGGAAAGGCACGTAGAGAAAGAATTTCCAAAAACTAAAAAGTCGTCCATGAAAACTTCCATCGTCTTTTCAATCATATCATGGAAGATAGCCATCATACACCTCTGGAACGTGCCTGGTGCATTGCATAAGCCAAAAGGCATGCGGCGGTAAGCAAACGTTCTGTATGGGCAGGTGAATGTGGTCTTCTCTTGATCTTTTAAATCGATTGGTATTTGAAAGTAACTCGAGAAACCATCGAGGAAACAATAGTACTCATTTACTGCGAGTCTCTCGAGCATTTGATCCATAAACGGCAAAGGGAAGTGCTCTTTCCGGGTGGCTTCGTTTAACTTACAATAATCAATACAAACTCTCCATCCCGTTATAAGTCTAGTCGGTACTAATTCGTTTTCATCATTGGTAACTATAGTCATCCCTCCTTTCTTTGGCACACAGTGTACTGGCTTACCCAAGGACTATTCGAGATTGGGTAGATTAATCCAGCGTCAAGAAGTTTTTCAACCTCTTTCTTAATGACATCGTGGATCTTTAGATTAACCGATGAACCCTTCTCTGATGTTGGCCCGCTAGTTCATATCTCTTCCAAAGAATTTTATAAGAACCAAATTCCTGGGTTAATACCCTTTAAGTCGGAGAATTTCCAAGCGATGGCTCTCTTACTGGACTTTAGAAACCGTCATGAAGCAGCTTTCATCGACACTCAAATCTTTGGCAATTATGACTGGCAACTTGTTGTTGTCTTCCAAAAATGCATATTCGAGATGAGGCGGTAAGTCCTTAAGTTCGACCTCGGGAGGTTCATCAATTGAAGATTTGCATTTTACTTCACAAATTTTAATGTTCTTTCTAATTTCCCGCAAATAAATTCCTTGTTTTGAGTAGTGAAGGATCACTATTAAGGAGTGCTTCGAGAATAAGAATGTCCCTCTGGGTCATAATAAGATTCATCAACTTCCGGTGAAGTTGGATCGTCGGCTAGAGCAAGAAAAGCATCAGCTTCTTCGAGAAGGAGAAAATCACTATCCACGAAAGGAGAGAAGTCGGAAGAAAGAATTGAAACTATCGGGTCCCATACCGGGAGTAGGATGCCACACGCGATCATGTCAGAAAAAACCTAGAACTTCCTGAGAGACTCCTACACAAACAAATCGTTCACAACGTCGATTCGTTCGCCGTCATATATTATAATTAACGAGTATCTCGAAGTTTATCAAGATTGTAAGTAATTGGCCATCATTGCCCACGGTCGAAGGGTGTAATTCACCTCGTAAACACGTCTATCAAAGCCGACCGTCTAAAGAAAACACCTCCCGTAGACTTAAGAGTACTCGAGGTCAGTGTCCAAAATCACGACACGAAGTCCGGACAAGAACTTGAATACACATCTTTAACGATGACATACTTTAGCACTTACCGATCGGGCCGGGAGATCGAACGGTTCCCCTAGTTTTTCTATGATGTCATGCACGTCGGAGTCAGGTTTGGAAGGTTAAGCGTTTTCCATACGGAAAATGGCATGAGATTAGGCTTGCCTGGAAGATCGCCAATGGCTACGCACTCGTCCCATCCCTGGAAATTTACCAGGAAATAAGGAATCTGCCGGGGTCACCAAGTTTTTTTTTCGGGTAACTTGTTAAGTAATGACCGTCAAGTAATGTACGATCAAAGGGGTTCTAGGCCTATCTCTCTAAGTTTTTTTCTTTAAATTTCCGATTAACGCTTTAAGAGTTGAAGCAAATTTGGCATAAGAGTCCAAAGCATCCATGAAGCAAATTTTGAACTCATGTATCCTTTAAAGATTTCGTAGAATTTCCTCTTTTTTTTCGTTAGCGTTTTCACGCGCTATCATCATTTCCGCCTGAAGGATAAGGAATACGACGGTTTGGGTTAGCATCGCATCAAGCTAACGGGAGCAACAACTGGCCTCGGAAACTGTGTTTTGGTTTTAAACTGGGACACAGACGGAGGTTAGACGTCTTTGTTAATTTCGTTATTAGTAGGAAAAACCGTGTCCTTTGTCACCTCGGTTCTACGTTCCACTACTTTAGGAGAAGAAGTAGGAATCGTAGGTCCTTGATAAGCAACACCGCTTCGGGTAGTAATACCCTTCAAGTCTTCCTTTGGGTTAGTAACGGTGTTACTTGGAAGAGAACCTGAACTCGAAGACGAAGCGGTATTGGAATTTACGAACTTAGAAAGCATTTCCGTTAAATTTGTCATCTGGTTTTGTAAACCTTGGCCTTGATTTTGCATATTCCTTCAATATTATGCATCAAAGGGTATTGCAACAAAAGAAGCCTTGACATAATTCTCAAAATCGGTCTTTGAAACACCTTGCATTTGCGGAGCAGGAGCTTGATAAGGGTGAGCTTGGTAAACCGGTGGTTGACTAGTCGGAGGTTGATAAATTTGTCCTTGGTTGAAGTTATTTCCACGGTTTTGATTGAAATTGGTTCCCCGATTTTGGTTGAAATTATTTCCTTGATTCTGATTGAAACGGTTTTGATTGTTTTGAATCGGAGGAAAACCAGGAGGTCAGATTTGTATGCCAACCATCGAAGTCTAGGAATTGGTATTTCGTTGATTAAAATTAGCTCAGCAGCTTATGAATGTACTCTTTGAATATTTTCTAGGATAAACATTGCCATCGGTAGCTGGACAATTTCTATAAGAATGAGTTCCTCCACAAGTTACACAACTGTTGTCTCGAACCGCTTATAATGGCACGGGGAGCTTGGCTTTTGCTTGTCGATAAGCATAGTCTTCATCATATTCTTAAGTTCAGAAACTTCGGTTGTAAGAGCAGCAACATCGGGTGAAATTCCGGGGGTAGATGAATTCGAACTCACTTTGGCAACGACTGCCTTGTTTTGTGAATTACGAACTTTGGATTTACTCTCGATAATTTTCAAGCATTCACGAGGCATCTTATCCAAAAAGTTTCCACCCGCAGCGGAATTCAACGAATCTTGATCATTAGCATTTAAGGCATTGTAAAACGTATCTAATTGATGTAGTTCTAAAAATCCGTGATGTGGGCATGCTCGAAGAAGATCATTAAATCGATCCCAAGCCTCGTAAAATGACTCGTCAAATCTTTGTTGAAATCTCGTGATTTTGTTTCTAAGATTTGTTGTTTTTTAAGGAGGAAAGAATTGATTAATGAATTTTGAAAAAGATCATCCCATGTCAAAAATTGATTCGAGGACGTTCTTTCTCTAGCCCAAATGTCCGGGCTGAACCTGAGCGAGAGAAAATGGGAAAAGCATAAGCTTTATTGAGCGTGCTCGGACATCCGGAATCTCAATCGTTGAGGTGAATCTGTTGACATAACGGATTGCCATGTGGATCCTCTTTATCCTGTCCGAAAAACTTGCTTGTTGGATCTCAAGATTGATCAAACCATGCTTTAACTCAAAATTAGCATTGATTTCGGGAATTACGATTGCATCCTCGTACCCCTCGGTGGGTGCTTGGAGCAATTTTCGCCATAGTCCGGTTATCGGCCATTGGAACTAGGGGAGGATTATCAAAAGGTTCTTCTAAATTTAACGATTCTACCAACATACACGGGGAAAGCTTGGTTGTTGACGGTTACAGTTGCGGGTTTGAGAACGAGTGCGCATGCACAATATAGAAAAAGAAAATTTAAACTAAAATTATTATATATATATATATATTTTTCTAACAAACTATTTTAACGGATAACGAGATAGACAACTTGAACCAAATAATCAAACTTACTTTACGGTAGCTCTTAAAATTTTAAGTGAGACCGTATTTGGTAAGTGACACACATGGCAAGTTTTTAAATCATTTGGTTACGGGAACATACTAATGGATAATACATCAATGGAAGATAATTATTTATTGGTGTCCTTGACAACTTTTGTTATAATTTTTTTATTTTTTTTATATGGACAATTTTTATATTTTTGATTTATTTTTTTTATAATAATTATAAAAATAAAAGAAAATTATTTTTTACTTTTTATATTTTTTTTACTTTTTTATATATATTTTTTTTATTTTTATAAAAAACGTAACTTTTGAAAACGAAAGGTTCTCCAAATCACGATCGACAAACTTCAAACGAAAGAATCTTAATCACAAATCCCCGGCAACGGCGCCAAAAATTGATTGCTCGTAATCTATACACGTATAATAATATAAAAGTATATAAAGGAATTCCCAAGTTACCCTTGCGGACAAAGGTAATTAGTGTTGATCCCAAGCCTTGATCGATTCTTTACCTTGTAAAGAGTATGTTACCTTGGATAAATCCAAAATAACAATAGTAGAGACTTTGTTTGTATATCAAAGTGTATGCGGAATCTACACTTCAATACTCTAGAAGTATTTATCAATGAAACAGTACTAAACAATGAACAATGAACAATGAACAAAACACATCTTGTTGTCTTATTTTTTGGTTGGCTTCAAGTAGTTTATTAGGAAGGATATACAGTACTCGGGTTCTTAGGGTGGGGGGGGGGGGGGGGGGGGGGGGGGGGGGGGGGGGTAAATAGGGTTACAAACCTTGAAGCTATATCTTCTTTCTCAAAGATGTATATCTGTCTCTTATGTATATCTTCTAAACCTTAACCTAGGATCTCTTTTTATACACCACAAGGAGTCCTTTACAAGATAACTACCGAACTTTTAGGATCAATTACAATTATAATCATATACATAACTTCCTAAAATATATACATTCCATATTTATCTCTTTGCATCCTTATCTCCAAGTCAGCAGCATTAACCATCAGCAGTATTAACTTTTCTTCTAGCAGTATATATACAACACTGGCTGTACTACTCCATATACTGTTTATACCTTGCATATTAACTCTTGATGAAGATTTATGCCCAATAATCCTCCCCTAACTTGTGATTAACCCTCTAATCTCAATTTTCTTCTGATTCAATCTTCTGTCTTCTGGTGATTGATTCTTTCAAACACTTATCTACACTTCACTGTGATCAGATGACCTTTAGTAATCATATGCTTGTGTGCTCTCTTGACAACCACCAATCTCCTTTACTCTGCATATTTGATATCATATTCTTGACATAGATGATACTTCGTTTTTGTAAGCATATGTATGGCAATTCCATTTTTCATCAGCAGAATGTGAACTCCACAAAAATCACATAAACTCCAACTTATTAGATCATACTCATTCTGATTCACCCATATTTCACTCTCCTCATCAGGCTCAAAAAGTGTATGCAAGTCTCCCCACAGCATTAAATCATATCCTTCTAGATTGAGAACTTAACCTTTCTTTGACCAGCCTTATAAACTCCTCACATCTTGTCTATCAAATCATATAACATCTCACTAACAATCTTGTAGTTTTTTTGAGCTTACATCACCTCTAATTATTTTGTAATAACGAGAATTTTCTGATAAAGTGTAAAGTCTTTCCAATCCATAATTAGATACTTTGTAGAGAAGAAAATCAGCATCTACAGCAACATCCCTCTAGAACTATGTCTAAAAAACCTTTAGAGATCTTCCTTCTCATCATCATAGTTCCACACCTTTTATTTCTTTTGTAGAAACTTCATGTTCTTTTCTAGGAAGAGATTTCTTCCTTTTTCCTGTAGTATCTCCTTCTTAATTTGTTCTATTTCAATTCTCTGAGACTCCAGCAGGCTTCTTCTTTTCCTTGTCAATTTCCAAATCCATAGGCACAAAGTTATGTTTGAAATCCCATATCTTTTCAAAAATTGGCCTAATCTCATCATAGCTCATTCCTTCAAAGTCTTTCATCTTGTAATCACTTTGATTCTTCAAGTAGACGATCATGTTCTTCCTTGCTTGAGTTTCTGACTTTGGTTTTTTCTTTTTATCCCAATACTTTTGAACTGAAGGATCATTCCAATCAATATCCTTAGTTGTCTTAGTTTCAGTTGTAACTCTTTCTTCATCCAGTGCTAAAAATTTGTCCTGCTACTCTTCATGCTCTTGCAATTTGTGCTTTTTCCTCTTCATCAACTTGTTTTTGCAATCTGATAGCTTCTTCTAAACCCAGTCTCTCTTGTTCCAATAGCTTCTTGGACTTTTTCACAGGTACTGGTTCAGTCATGATTGCTTTGCCTTTATCCTTCCTTGTCTCTTTACTCCTTCTGCCATATACAACTCTACCAGCAGTACTATGAGTTTCTCTGGCAGTACTAAGATTTATGGGAGCAGTACTAACTGTAATACCAGCAGTACTATCTTCTGGTTGTCCTCCTTTAGCAGTATCTTGATCATGAACAACTTCATCATCTTGAGCAAAGTAGGTATTAAGGTCTTCATCTATCCTCCCCTGTTTGGAAGAATCATCTTCTTCATCCTCTGAAAGTACAATCCTTGCTCTCTTCCTTGCTTTCCCAGTCTTGACTTTAGACTCCAACTTCTTAATCCTGAGAATAAGCTTAGTGAATGCAGAACTGTAAGTTTGCTTTGTCTTCTTCAAATCATCCTCCAAGACTTCAATCCTCTCAGATAGTTTGGTAACCAAATTCGTCAATTCAATTAGTTTCAAGCTACCCTCATCCCTTCCATGTGAGTGAACAGCATGGAGAGGTGATTCATTGGGTGTTGGAACATGGTGCTCTGCATCAGGTGAAGGTTGAGGTTCAAAGGTAGGTTCAGTGGAAGGTTCAGATGATAGTGAAGGTGATGATGTGATCCTTGATGGTGAAGATGAAGGTGTAGGTGAAGATGCAGGTGTAGGTAATGTAAGCATAGTAGGAAATAACCCAATTTCTACCCCTGTATATCCTTTGGTAAGTCTCCTCATGTTGCTAAAAACCTTGGTATTTAGAGAGGGTACAGGATATGTGCTGGAGTGTGTCTTAAGCTGTTTCTTCTGCATATCTAGCAAATCGAATAAACCTATATCAATAAAAACTTATGGACTTCCATGTTGGTGACCTATATGTTTAAAAAACAACTCAGAGAAAGTTGTATTTCCTATTGTTCTAGCAGGATAAGACATAGCATATTTTACTACTAAATTGCTCCCAAGCAGTCTTCTTAGGGCTAAGACAATGAAGTAGAGTATGTATAAGGAACCACCATTAAGGTGAGAGAACACCCTTCTGAAAAGTTAACTTATCTGAATCAGTTTGATATCCCATGAGTGCAAGCTGCTCAAAAATCTCTGAATTGGGAATAGAAGTGATACCATCATGATCTTTCCATCAACTGAGATGTCTTTCTTAAGAGCCTACATGATAGTCTTGGATTGACCCATTCGATGATTGCAGTGATTGTTAACCATCCCCCATCCCCATGCAGTGTTAGGTAGACAAGCTTAAGCATGTTCTCCCAAATTGTTGTGAATGATGAGATATAGATTTCTGGCTTCTTAGTGAGAGCATAGTTTGAATATGACTTTGACGTTATGGAAGTCATAACTTGATGAAATCCCCACACTCCATGTAGACTATTCCAAGAACACAGCCCATATTGTGCTTATGCACAAATTCCAAACAGCCCATGAGTAAAAAGATTAAATATTTGGATATGATACGTGTAGGAAAGTAATGAAGGCTGGAGAAAGTTAATGAGATTATTTTAAGAAATACGTAGATATATGTTTACCCGTCTTAAATAAATTGAGTTATCGTGAGTAAATCAAGCGAATATATAGAAAGATCACGAAAGTCCAATTAGTCAACCCTATATCATAGGTATTTGGCGGAAATATCTCAACGGCTCTATTAATTAATGAAAAATTTCTGTTAGGGCTCAAACAGTACTAACGGTCATCCAGCAGTACCAAATTTGGTCTAGCAGTACTAAAATAAGCCTAGCAGTATTAACTTCTCCACCAAAAGCAGTACAAACTCCAAAACTTTTGTATCATTCAAAAATAGCTTCACACAATCTCTCTTTCTGTTTTTAAGCTCACATTTAATCTCTCAATTCTTTTAACTCACTTTGCACTCTGTCTGTTTTTCACACATCTCTCTATCTATTTTTAAGCTCACCAATTCTCTCTATTCTTTTGGCTTACAAATTCACACAAAGTATATTTTTTGGCAAACTACCAGCCATTAACGGATTTGAGTAGTCTTTACCAATAGCCGTTTGCTTTGGACTAGCCAATGCTTCATTGTAAAAACATGGTGCATTGATAACCATATAGTTTTGAGTAAACTATCAACTATCAACGGATTTGAGAAGTCTTTACCAATAGCCGTTTGCTTTGGACTAGCCAATTCTTGATGTCGATAAGACATGGTGAACTGATGACCATTTGTTGTGTGGTGTTAAAACCAACACTTGAAGAACAAACAACATTCCTCCCCTCAAATAATGCATCATTGAGTAACCAATTTCACACTTCATTGTTTATCCTGAAAGAGTTAGCTCAAAACCAAGAAAAACATAATTTAACCATTTTTCTTGTTTAGCAGTAGTAAATGTTACTAACAGATAACATGAGAACATAGAAAAAACTACAGTTACTAACTTAAAGTAACTATTTTGTCCAACAGTCTTAAATATAACTAGCATAACTAATAATAACTATCAGTATTAGATTTTATAAAGACTTAATAGTAAATAACATAAAACAAACATACAAAAACAAACAAGAGAATTTGGCATTAGGGTTTTAGCATTACCATACTTGAGAGAACCAAGTACTGAATCTACCCGCAATCAAAACTTGTAAGTAAAGATCTACTACCTTATGTTCAGTGTCAAATTATAGCCTTATGAATTAACTTTTGTAGCTTGGCAGTCCTCTTATATACAATGATGCCTAATCTCTATAAGTTTCGTTTTTAGAAAGGTTGAATAGAATTTTCTATTATGCAGATAGTACGATTATTATCAATATAAAATAATACGTATTCATTGAAAAAATAGTACCCATAGTCCAGCCAGTTGTGCTTTAGTATCCAGAGAAAACTGTCCACAACAACAGCAACTTGCAGCTGCCACATATTCAGCCTTCAGTTGTTAAAGGGCAACCACAAGTTATTCTTGCATTGCCAAGAGATCAGCCTATTTCCCAAAAACTGACAACCTCTACAGTGGTTGACTCCTATCGATTGTATAGCTCCATGACATAGTCACTGTCAGTGAAGTGCAACTAATTCAATGGAAGTCCTTAGACTACAAAGTCCTAAAATGGTTTTCCTTAGAGGTATCTAAAGATTTTCTTGACAGATAAGAGATGGGATGTCTTTGGAGAAACTTGAAACCTTGCACATGCACAGACTGCAAACATGATATCTGGCCTGGATGTTGTAAGGTACATCAAAGATCCTATCATAGATCTATAAAGATGTTCATCAACATCAGCAGCATCTCCATCTTGAACCAAAGGCTTTTCTAAATTGTTTGTGAGTAGTATTCAGACTTGTCACATCAGGTGTAGATGTAATCTTTCTCAAATCTCATTGACATATTTATCTTGACTGATAAAAATGCCTTTCTTTTCTTAACCTGTAAACCCAAAAACGACGGTAAGATTCTCCATAGAACTAATTTGAAAACTTATCTTTCATAAGCAACACAAACTCATCACATACTCCTACTTTGTAGATTCCGAAAGATAATGTCATCTATATATAGTTTAAAAAAGCAAGATATGTCCCTTTGTCTCTTGTTGAATAACTTTGTTAATCTTCCTCTTTGAAAAACCATTGAATCTAAGATAATTGGCAAGCGGAGTTAACCCTACCAATTCGTCTCTCGGTGCAATGATGCAGGCCATATAAGCTTTCATCCACTACTACTAGACTTTATCAGATGGGATTTCCCCCAGATCTTCAAAACCTAGAGGTTGACATACATATACCTCCTCTTCAATCTGACCATACAAGAAGGCACTTTTTACATCCATTTGGTAGACCATAAATCCCATGTACGAAGCATAAGCTAGGAACATTCTGATTGCTTTCCATTCTACCACTGGTGCAAGGACTCATCATAGTCCCTATGCCCCCGTTCTGATATGTCCTTGAGCAACAAGTCTTGCTTTGTTTCTGATGACAAACCCCCTTTCATCTTCTAATTTCTGTATACTCCACTTTGTACCAATATGCTCAGATGACCTTAGGTAAATCCACAAGAAACCAACCTTTTGCAGTTGAACTGTAAAGTTCCTCCTCCATTGTTTTAACCTATACTGAGATCACTAAGAGCTTTAAAACCTCTTTTTGGTCTTCTTGAGAGAGGAAACAACAAAAAGACATGTATGAAGATCTTGATAGTCATCCCATTCGCTATATAGCACTAAGAAAACCTTGCTTCAGAAGTAAGAAGTTTTCATGTCTTCATGTTTTGAACAGTATGCACTCACATCACCATCACATGTTTCAAGTGGGTGATCTTTGTGAATTCTTATGTGAGGAGTGGTAGTACTCTGCATAAATTGTGGAATGTTCCCCCAATTCAACTCTTGGTCCTCCACTTGTGTGTTCTTCATTGCATGACCTAGTCTACCAATTCTTCACAGGGAAGCAGTAATTAACTTCAAGGGACAGCAGTACTAACTTGTCTACTAACCAGTATTAAAGTCTAGTCTGGCATATTAACTGTTGAACAGGCATACCGATTTTCCTTAAGACTGCTATCATCTATGAGACTTTTCTGTAGCAACATTCCATCATGTAACCCATCGTTGTATCTTGTATTTGAGCATCAAGCAAACAATCTTGGTGTAGCATCACCAAAATATGAAGCAACCTCCAAATGGCATTATAAAGCAATCTTGATCTATCTTGATCTTGTTGAGAAAGTACTAGACTCAAGAAACTCCTTGTAAACCTGCAAAAGTTCATTAGAAAAAATTTTCTCAACCACTGTACAATAATTCATTGATTGGGTTATGTGAAATCAAATCAATACAGCCACTTTTGGAACCATTTCCTCTATCATAGGCTTTATTCTCTATAAGAACCCAATATACAAGTTTTCGCTAAACTTTTCTGGTTCTAGTGTTTGTATACCCTAAAAAGCTTTGCATACTTAAAGGAATATCCGACAAAGAAACTTTTCTACGCTTCATCACTCTTTCCATCAAACTTGCCCAAATTTATTTAAGGTTTGAGAATAGAAACATGACATCCAAATGTTTCATGAGATCTATAGCTGGTTTTTAAAACCTCTAAGAGTTCATAAAGGAGTCTTGTTATAGGACTTGACGATTAAGACCCTATTCCTAGTACATACAACAGTAGAACTGCTACTCCCAAAATGAGGTAGTAACTTAGAGTCATCAAACATAGTTCTAGCAGCCTCAATGAGTTTCCTATTCCTTCCTTTCAGCTACACCATTTTGCTGAGGAGTCCTAGCTACACTATATTCTCTTTTAATACCTTTTTCCCTACAGAAATCATCCATCACTTTGTTTTTAAACTCTGTCCCATTATCACTTCTGATTATTTTTACTTTCTTATCCACTAGGTTTTCTACTTCTTTGATAAAGTTTTTAAGGATCTCACTTGTTTCATCCTTAGTTGTTAAAAAGAAAACCCATGAAAATCTACTATAATCATCAGTGACTACTAAGCAGTACTTTTTATGCATTAGACTACTAACAAAAGTTGGACCAAAAAGATCCATATGCAGCATAAACAATGGCTTAGTAATGGGATTAAAGGCCTTGGTCTTACAAGAGGCTCTGTGTTGCTTGCCTTTAAGACAGGCAACACATGTTTGGGATATACCTCAAATCTTAATTAAGGCAGATCTCTTACCTAAGATTTTCTTTGACAAGTTTATTAATAGTTTATAAAATTAGTATGACCAAGCCTTCTAAAGCCATAGCATGATTTCTTCATGAAATAGCAATTGCAACTAGACAAGTTAAACTATCTTTAGGAACTATGTTTTTCATATCAAAACTGTACATGTTATCCTGTCTAGGAATTTTAAGAAGTATCTGATTTTCATCAGGCAACTTAAAATTAGGAGATAGGACAAGACATTCAGAGTCAGTAAAAAGAACATAGTTCTTTTTGTCACACATTTGTGAGACACTAAAGAGGTTGAACTTTAACTCTTTGACAAAGTATACATCATCAAAATCAAGATTATCAGTTTTAATAGTACCTTTGCCAGTAATTCTGCCTCCATAGCTTAAGCCACAAAAGGTAACATAACCTTCATCAAAATATTTGAAATCTGAAAGATGGGCTATGTTTCCAGTCATGTGTCTTGAGCGTCCACTATCAATAAATCCTTTATCATTAAGTTGTGAATTGCTCTACATAAAAAAAATTGAAGTTAGTTTTCTTTGGGGACTACCCAAGCCGATTACTACTGAGCTTAGGATCTGCCTTGCCACAATGTAAATATATTGTGAAAACTCAGTGATGAACCATTGGGTTTGATAGGTCTCTAAACCCAACATGCTGAGGGCTTAACAGCATTAAATCCATTTGTTGCCCTGACAGTATTAACAGTTGATCTAAATGGTCTACCAGTATTAAACCTTTGATTAAAACACCTTTTGTATAATGTTGTATCTTTTGGTAAAAGAGGCTGTTGAACAATGATTGTGCTTGATTTTGAAAATATGTCCTTGGTCTAGCACAATGAGTTGTTGATTTAGGGTGAGCCGTATAAAAAGGCCTAACATATTAAAAGACCTAGCAGTACTAAAAGGTCTACCAGTGTTAACAGACCTAACAGTAATTAACAAGCCCTTGCAGTATTAAAAGAACTTTAAGGCCAGTCTTCATTAAGACTGCTCTTGGAGCCATATGTTTGTGTGCGCTGGGATGAGAGGTTTTAGAATGCAAGTCTTATCCTTTTTGTTATAATTATTTCCACTTACTTTCCTTTTCTCTGTTGGTTAGGACTAGCTGTAATGAATGTGATTCAAACTTTCACAGATAAAACATGCTTTGTTTATTAAATACAAAGTAACGATCCTAACTGATTTGGATTTTTGACCATTCCAGTTCCTTTGGTTTCCTCTAGGTCTTTGTGACCTGTACATCTCAGCATATCTTACTGGCTTCCTAACTGGTTTTTCTATTTTAGCAGCAGTAGGAATATCAGTTTTCACAACATGAGACTCAACTTCATCTTCATCATCTGACACCCAATCTACAATAATTGGAGCATCATTATTCTTCCTAACTTGTTTTTCTATTTTATTGATAGACTCTACATGATTAAAGATAGAAAAAACTTTCTTATTCCAATCTTTGTAAATCTTACGTGGAGACTCAAAAGATGCTAGTTACAGTATCTCATTCGATGTTGTTCCTAAGAGTCATCATATCTCCTTAGAATTATCTGACTTTTAATCACAACCTGAGGGAAGACTTAAACTAGAAACCCTAGGAACCATACGCGATTAACCCTCAGTTTCTTTGAATTCTTCAAGACCTGTATAAGATAATCTAAAGTGTTGGTCTATTAAATCAAGGAGAGGTAAGGGACAGCATTATAACCTACTCTTTCTTGCTTTTATGTCTAGTGATCTGACTTTTCAAAACATTTCATTTAAGTCTTTAGTAGATTTATCAACTTTGCAATCTTAAAATCAACTCCATACCTTTTCTTGGTTAATCTTTTCAAGCTCGTCCTAATAATCCTTACTCTATTTATTAGAACCTACACTTCTTTAAGTAGAGCAATTTCTCAGAGAAAAAGAACTTCATTTCTCTAAATTTAACAATTTTGACCTACTAAAGGTGCGAAACCTCTTTTGTATGTAGCTGCTTTTAAATTCCAATCACTTAAATTAACAAGCAATCATCATAGCTGTTACTTTAGAGCTTCATAGTATTTTCCAAGAACAATTTTGAACAAGATTATCATTTTTACCCTCAGAAACTAAGAAAAGTCATGATGAGCCAAATGTTTGCCTGAAAACTCTTCCTCTGCCATGTCACTCCTAATCAAAGCAGAGAAACCATCTATTGCACACATTGCCTTTTTTCAGAAGCATCTTTCAATATTTACAGTCTTTGTGAGCTAATACCTTGAATTCCAATTTCTGTTGTCTTTACTCCTATGACTCCTGCATTCCCTGCAAAATATCCCATTTTATTGTAAAGTTGAAACATCTAGCCCATGATTTATCAAAACCATCAGTATTGCTCCCATGAATGATAATCTTCCTACCAGTTCTCTGATAGAACTTTCTTGCCCTCATGCTTAGTATGTCATATTCCACTTTAAATCCATTTCTTCCAAATCATCATCATGAAGTTGCTCAAGGTCTTCATGAACTAGATGAGACCGTTGGTTGCTGGATAGAAAGGCATATACCTTTGTGGCGATCACTAAAGCTAGCTGTAAAATTATCATACGCATTGAATTAACCCTTTGTGGTAGCAGTATAACTTCAGGGTTAAATCAGATTAATCATATTAGTATTGCTTGCACTGAAGTATTACAATGTCCAAGTTTTTATCATCAATGCTTGCACCAGCAGATTTTTTTAACCTTTCCTGTTCAACACTTTTAAATTGTTTGTATTAGATCATCCAAACCCTTAGTACAAATCAGGTTTGTTCATCCAAACTACAACATGTGTATCCCATTCAGAAGGTAAGCTCCTTAAAAATTTTACATTTAGATCTTCTGGAGGAGTAACCACACCCAGAATTGCCAATCTACTAACAAGCTTTTGAAGCCTGTTAAAGATAGAATCAAGTGATTCTGAGTTTGAAGCACTAAAGTTTTCATATTGTTGTTTCAACAGAGCCTTCTGTGTCTTCTTTGTTGCTTCATTGCCTCCAAATCGAGCTTTAATTGCACAAACATGATTGGACATCAACATACTGTCGATTTATAAGTAAGTTGATGTCATTTTGGCAGTGCCCATGAACATTAGACTCTCTTGCCTTTTTACATTCATTCATTTACATGTCTTTTCTTCAATAGTAGCAGGCAAAGTCATCTTTGTTGTTGTAGATGTACCAGTTTCTGGTGGTGTTGTTACAGGAATAGGTACCCATGAATTCCCATTCTCTATGACCTCCCATAGAGCATAATCCTGGATCTGAAAATACTGTTTAATCCTGATCTCCCACATCTCATACTCCCCGAGTTTGAGCATGGGAAGCTTAGCCAAAGCATTGTTCTGTGTATTCTCAAACTCCATTACTTCTAGATCAAAGTTTCTCAAAGCACAGGCTCTGATACCACTTGTTGATCCCAAGCCTTGATCGATTCTTTACCTTGTAAAGAGTATGTTACCTTGGATGAATCCAAATAAACAATAGTAGAGACTTTGTTTGTATATCAAAGTGTATGCGGAATCTACACTTCAATACTCTAGAAGTATATATCAATGAAACAGTGCTAAAAAATGAACAATGAACAATGAACAAAACATAAAATGCTTTAATATTATTAATGATAATACGAGTACTCTTGCTTAGTACTAGGGTTAAAAACCTTGAAGCTATATCTTCTTTCTCAAAGATGTATATCTGTCTCTTAGGTATATCTTAAACCTTAACCTAGGATCTCCTTTTATACACCACAAGGAGTCCTTTACAAGATAACTACCGAACACGTTAGGATCAATTAACAATTATAATCATTATACATAACTTCCTAAAATTATATACATTCATATTTAACTCTTTGCATCCCTATCTCAAGTCAGCAGCATTACCATCAGTAGTATTAACTTTTCTTACTAGCAGTATTACTAAACACTAAGCCAGGTAATAATTTGTACTGGCAGTACTAACTCATTAGTACTGTTAGTTAGTACCTTGGGCATATATTAACTGCTCGATGAAGATTTATTCCCACAATAGAAAATCTACAGCAATTAAATATATATAATAAACGTATATTAACCGGGAAGTAAGAATTCCCGGGACGTTTATTTTCCCCATTCTCTTTATTAAATTGGAAACCGACGATTGATGTTCGTGAACAATGAATTTGAATTGGTAACAAAGATTGATTTGGATGATCATTTCTACGAATTAAAAACAATTATAATAAGCAAATATACACAATTAAGCACGAAAACAAAGGACGGGAAATTAAAACTTTAACTAAAAACTCAAAACAGAAACCCTAAAGTAATTAAAAACCAAAAATTCCAAAATTAACCTAATTAATTTTTTTCTTTTTGTAAAATGGACTGCTATTGACTAAAAAGTAATTAAGAGCAATCTAGAACAAAACGGAGTTAAATGACTTCGAAATACGCGCAAACGTGAACGGGGAACGAATCCCCGGTTCTTTTAAAAAAATAAATTTTGCAAATTAACCCTACAAAAGCAAAATAATTTTTCCTAGAAACTTTACGATAATAATAAAATTTTCTAAAAAATAATTAATATTTTTTTTGATTATTTTTTCTATTTTCCATGAATTTGTTAAAGTTTTAATAAAAATTAATGTTTTATAAATAATAAACTAATTATAAAAATTCTGAAAAAATTATGGAAAATAGCTTGAACTAAAAGGGACCTAGGAAAAATAAGCTTGGTTACACAACTTATCGAATAAGCTGTGTAATAAGCTTAAAATAGCTTATAAGCTAAATAGGGTAAAATGTATACAAATATTAAACTTTGTAAACCTATAACGGAAAAGACCCTCAGGGCAAACGATGGTCAGTGAGGTGGTGTATAGGTTAATAAAAAGGTTTGAGGGTGTTGAGGTCGGGGTACGAGCCTTGCTCACCCAGCCTCTTTCACACCATTCCTTACTTGAAAACTTATAAAAACAAAGTTTTAGAAAAGCTGAAAATAAGCACTTTTGATAAAAGAAACTTTTATTGAAACTCAAGAAATAAGCTGGAAAATGGCTTAAAAGACAGAAAAACAACTAAAACTAATTTTTTTGGCTTTTTCAAAATTTAATAGGCTAGAAAAGATAAAATAAGCTAGGAAAGGACAAAATAAGCTACTAGCCACTATGTTCTCTACTAATAAGCTAGACTAAACTAAAAATCAGCACAAAGAAAGGCAATAAGCTAATTAAGCACTTTGAAACAAATTATGCAAAACAAACAGCCATAAAGGACTTTTTGAGCTTAAATTTAAGTCCTCTAACAGAACCTTATGAAGATTAGCTTAACACTTACTTAAAGCTCAGCTAATAAGCTTCTTAGAATTGCAAACCAAATTCATTTTGAAAAACAGATAAGCAAAGAAAAAGCACTATGAAAAAGCTATAGGCTACTCTTGATATTTTTGGATCTTTAATGAAAAAGCTAATAAGCTAATCCTACTGATTTAATAAGCTAATGACATCTTAATCCTGATCTATTATAAACTATTTCAGACAGAAATTAAACTAAAATTTAAGGAAATAAGCTAATAGGCTCTATTAAGCACTTAACTAAAACTTAGACGCAAACAGGCCCTACAAAGACCTTTGAGCTTAATTTTTAATAAGCTATTGGATCCTTGTAGACTATTAAGCTATACTAGATTAAACTACAACTAAAAGCTCTTTAAAACATCTTTCAAGAAACTATTTTGAAATTCAATAACATTATTGAAAAAGCTTGTTGAAAACAGCTATACGAAAGAACACTTTATGTACTTTTGGTGTTTAGAAATTGAAAGAGACCAAGAGGACTTATTTTAAAAGCTAAAAAATCAGATAAATCAAATGAGTTTTTAACTTCAAAAGCAAATTGAAACAGATTAAGCTAAGACCCTAATCTATTTGTAATCCCAAAAATTAAATCCCAAAAGGTAAACATTCACTAACTGAAAGCTTAGACATGAAAAATTTTGCATTTTTGTCATATGAATGCTGATGCCGGTAGACCTCAAAACACCAAATCAAACTATGGCAAATGCAGGCTAAATGACCCCTGATTCTACACTATTAAAACAACAAACTAAGAGCAAATTGGACAATAAGAGCAACTAGAAAATTATTAAGCTGAAAATGTAAACTAGACTTAGCAGATTCAAATTATAGATTAGGAAACTTATGAAAACATGATTAAACTAATAAACTACTTAGAAATCAAACTTAGTTGTCTAAAAATAAAGATCAAATCCAAGTCTTAAAATCCTAAGAGGTCACAAGCAGTACTAGCTCACAGTTAGTACTGTTGTTCCAAACACTCCTTTAAAAACTTTCAAACTCATTCTAACTTATGAAGAAGAAATTTAGCATTCAAAACTCCAATACCAGATATCAATCAGTTTATGACAACTATAATGAACATATAACAATAAGAAAATAAGCCAGAAACAATAAGCTACAATCTAAACTAATATTTTTTTGATTTTTAATGATTTTTAAGGCAAAATAAAGAAAACTAAGATCTCATCTATATAACTCAAAAACAGATGATGAATCATGTTTAATAAGCATAATAAGACAAGATTAAGCACAAATAAGCAAGAAATAAGCTGAAAATAAGCAAAGCAAGTATTAAGCTAATATACTTGAATTAAAGAGAACAAACATAAGCCTTAGCTAAACAAAGGTAATAAAAGGCTCAAAGAGCATTCAACAACTCTAGCTTATCCAAAGATCATCCAAGAGCTCAAATCCATAATAGCAAAGGTAATAAACTGATTTTAATGGTTTAAGTAAATTAGATGATTAACTTGAGCTCAATTTGATTTTTAATATTAATTTATAATAAAAATAATTATTTTAACTTATAGACCACGAGAGCTTGTGTGGAACTTATTAGAGCTTGTGTAACATTAAGATATAGAACCATTTGTAGTATAAAACTTTTAAGGTAAAAACAGATTATATAAAAAACTAGATGCTTTCATTAATAGTTGAAATTGAGAGTACAATAAGCTGGAAAAGTAAAATTACTTAAGCTAAAGTTTTAAAAGCTAAAAATACAATTAAAAAAAATTTAAAAACTAAAAACTAGATATCGTGTGTGTGAATGTGAGGGGCTTTTTATAGCCTACAAATGAAGCTTCTAGGTCTTGGATCACGCTCCTCTCTCCCTTGATCTTGGCCTTCCATTCTCTCCTCATCATTGGATCCTTATTGATGTCCGTTGGATTAAATGAGGTGAGCACACGGATAGCCAACGTAGCATTCGGCGTGTCAGACCTTATGTGCTTCTTTTGCACACATTTTAGTGAAAACATCCAATGATTGGTGTGGTTCTTGTCAAACCCGCATGTCAGACCTTTTGGGGATTGACCAATGGGAGGCTCATGTGACGTATAACTCTGCCACATCATTCCTTAGCACTTAAATCACTTAGCCACGTCCTTAATTTCCATTTGCCCTTTGATTTTGACTCGGGGTAAATTGAAGAAGAAGATAAACAGTAACAACAACATTTCGCGCCCTTTTTTACCTTTTTATATCTTTGTTTGACCTCAGGTTTGGAAGGTTTGACCATCGTTTGGGCTTGGGTATTTTTAAAAAGGTTTTGGGCCGATGGGTGTGTTTTGGGTTTTAATAAGAGATAACGACCAAAAGAGATAACATTTGTTAGGACTTTAGGGACTTTTGTGAAAATTAGGTTTAACAATGAGGGCTGTTTTGGGAATTTTTGAGTTTTGTCATTTAGTGAGTTGACTTTGGTTGACGAAGGGTTGACTGGAGTTGACTTTTGACCCTTCTTACTATCAAATCCTCGTCTTTTGTACTCTATTCCGTCTCGTGTCCGTGTTTGTCCGGCTTTGACCGTTTTCTTGCGATTTTTGCTATATCCATACCTACACAATCATAAAGACAAAACAAGCAATATTCAAGCATTTTAAGCACAATTTTATCTTTTAAGGGATATTTTTAATATAAAACGGATATGTGTTTTCACACATATCAAACATTGTTACAATAGTGATATCATAGATACTTATTTGATATGAATTCTAACAAGCATCAGACTTATTAGTTTATTTTCTAAGGATTACGGTAAGATTCATAATGATATCTAACTTTGTGGAGATAAACTTATCAAAAGGATAGTCTAGAGATGGTAGTTAGTTAATTTAACTAGTAATGAAGATCCTAATGATGAAGACGGAGATGTAATATAAGACATAGGATGAGTATGAAGCAATGAAGTACAACGGGATCACCATTATATTTTATCATGAACAACTTGCCTTTGTACTGTACATAGTCTAAAATTGATAAGTGTTGTTATTTATACCACACATCCCGTGGCTAGGTTACTATAACTAGTACTAATATAGTAGACCGATGGTCCTTCCTGGCTGTTTTTGTGTTCATAGATTGCATTCAGAAGACTTTCCTTATCTGCTTGGTGACGAACCTGGATATCTTCGATGATTTATTCTAGATTAGCAATCCTGAAGCGAGCCAGAGCAATCTTGCTGTTATTTCCCATTTGCTTTCTTTAAAGTTTAGTAATTTGATGTTAGATGTTAGAAAAAGTCTCGGTCACCCCGTGTATTTTACTGTTTATTATAGCTCGTAGTTTAATAGTTAATAGTATGACTTTCGGTAATTAACCGGGTACTAATAC
>BQNB010085595.1:0-28432 GCA_026074375.1 Tanacetum coccineum
TTTACGCGCTTTTGTATGCGACCTATCATTCAACTGGATCTAGTGATACGGACCATGTAAATCTAGAGTCTGGGATAGCTCTCCATATAGTGATTTATACATCTAGAATCATAGGATCACAAATATTGTCCTTCTAAGTCTGTGTCTAGGATACGCTTCGGGCTTAACTAGTTAATTGGATATTACCAATGGTTTATTGATCGTGTTGACCAGCAGGTGACCTAGATAATTCAACAAGTAACGTTCTGATTCTATTGGATAATTAGACAAGTGGACTACTAGTGTGTAAACTACCATTAAGAGGTGATATGTGTTTAATCACATATCAATTTTCTTTATTAAAACGAGCTTAAATGTCCAAAAATACATGAAAAATACATTGTATATATGTGTTTTGTTAATTGTATTGTGCAGGTAACGGATGTTATAAAGGACAAAAATAAAGCTAAATAGGACAAAAACGAGCACGAGATTGGAAGAGCGTGGGAAAACGAAGCCGAGAGCGTGTTCATCTTTAATGGGCCAACCCGTACCCGTTTCATGGGCCGGGTCAGCCCATTAACACTTGAATAATAAGAATCCTTATCCATAAACCTAAGTCCAAATCCAGTCCAAAACTAGTCCTGTTCAAAGCCCAATCCACAAACACTGACCCAAGTCAAAACAATAAAAACCCCGCCTTTAGTTACTGTTCATCCACCCTCTCCATTTTTACACTACGCAGGGTAAACTCACCACTCCACACACGAATCCTTTCTAGAAGGCTTACATGGCAAGAAATGACATCAATCCCAGGCCACGCTGGCAATCCCAAGCACTCATATTGGCTGAGAAACGTAGAAGAAATCTAAGGGCTCTAAATGGACAAATTGAGGATTGGTTATGAATCAAGGGCTGTGATTGGATGTTTAGGATGCTCCTCAAGACCTAGAAGTTTCTCTCATTCACTATCAGTAGAGGCAGTCACTCAACACAGAGATATCTAGTTTTTAAGTAGCTTTTTAGTCATTTTTAGCTTAAATTCTTAGCTATTTGTAACTTTTACTTATTGTATTTCCATTTCAAAAGCATTGTAACCTTTTTATAATTAATAAAATTCAGTTTCCTTTAAAAAAATATTTTTTTAAAGGAAACTGAATTAAGCGGCAAGTGGGTAAAGTCTCTATGAGCTAGGGTTTAACAAGATCACCATTGCTTTAATCCCTAAGATAGATTATAATCAGCAAATAAGGATGCTTTATGCAGATGCTTTAATTATGACAGAATTAATGTGTTTAGGTCTTAGGATGATGTAACGCCTAAGTCTTAAGAATGATATGCCGCCTCGAGTGAAGAAATCATTGCACTCAATAAACAAACCAACTTTCTAATCGGATTAATAATGGTTGATGCAGTTTTCTTATATTTGGCTCGACCGCTCTTTTATCCTTTGTTAATTAGCTCGCGTGGGTTAAAGTGCCTTGAATTGATTGTAGTCACCAACCAAACCGTGCCAGTCTCTTAGGCTGAAAACCCCTTTTTCCCGTTAGAATTAGGATTTAGACTGACATAGGTTTAAAATAGAATAGAATTAACATAGATTAGATAACCAAGATATTAATTAAATTGATAGATTTAACCTCGCTTCAAGTGTTCGACACCCTACTTACCACGAAACTACTACCGATCGGGTACACTGCCCGTTAAAGTGTTGTTTTTGTTTAGTCGGCAAAATATAAATTTAAAACTTGAATCAATAAAATATACACCACACAACGACACATCAAGTTGGTACTTAACGAATGACCTTTTCAATCGATTCCGCAATGAAACACTCTTATTCAAACGATGATACATGTTTTAGCATTGATGTTATCGATGAAATCTTAGAAGCAGATTTTGATGCTCTTCTCGATGAAGGTAGTAAAATCCTTCATTCCATTGAGGGAACTATTCTTGAAGAGAAACTCTTTGTTGAATTCGATGAATTCATGGCTATGATTATCGAAGGAAACTCTGAATCTAAATCTGACACCGAAGAACCGCCATTCGAAAAGATAACCTTTAACACTGATTATAAAATCAAGACATCTCTTGAAGAACCTCCTACGGATCTTGAACTGAAACTTCTTCCAATAATCTTGAATATGTATTCTTGGAAGAACCCTCTTTTCTTTCTGTAATCATATCATCCTAGCTTTCTGAGCAAAATAAAAATAAGCTCATCTCTATTTTAAAAAGACACAAGAAAGCCTTTGCTTGGAAAACAATAGACATTCCTGGAACCTATCCGTCTTTTTGTAAACATAAAATACAACTCTTAGAAGACAAAAATCCAGTTGTTAAAAAACAAAGACGATTAAACCCAAACATGCAAGAAGTTGTTAGAAAAGAAATCGTTAAACTTCTCGACACTGGTATTATCTATCCAATCGCCGATAGCCTTTGGGTGAGTCCCATCCACTGTGTACCCAAGAAAGGTGGTATTACAGTTGTCACAAATGGAAAAGATGAACTTGTCCCAACAAGAACCATTACGGGTTGGCGAGTATGCATCAATTATCGTAAACTCAATGAAGCAACTGCAAATGACCACTTTTCTTTGCCATTTATGGATCAAATGTTAGAAAGACTCGTAGGAAATAAATATTTCTGTTTCCTCGATGGTTTTTCTGGATATTTCCAAATACCAATCGATCCCATAGATCAAGAAAAATAACATTCACATGCCCTTTCAGAACATACGCTTATAGGCGAATACCTTTTAGTTTATGTAATGCTCCCGCTACTTTTCAAAGGTGCATGTTGGCTATCTTTCATGACATGATCGAAGAATCCGTGGAAGTATTCATGGAAGATTTCCCCATCTTTGGAAACTCCTTCGATAACTGTCTAAATAACCTCGATAAAATGCTTCAACGTTGCAAAGATGCAAATCTTGTCCATAACTAGGAAAAATGTCACTTCATGGTTAAAGAAGGAATTGTGCTTGGACACAAAGTGTCCGGTGCAGGCCTTGAAGTTGACAAAGTAAAAATCGACGTAATCTCTAAACTTTCACCCCCTACTAATGTGAAAGGCATTAGAAGTTTTCTGGGACATGCCGGTTTCTACCGATGTTTCATTAAAGACTTCTTGAAAATCGCCCGACCTCTAACTAAGTTGCTTAAAAAAGATACTCCATTCAAATTCAATGATGAATGTCATAAAGCATTCAATTCATTAAAAGTAAAACTCACATGTACTCCTGTGATCGTGAGCCCAAATTGGAACCTTCCATTTGAGCTTATGTGTGATGCAAGTGAATTCGCAGTTAGAGCAGTCTTACGACAAAAAATGGTAAACACTTTCATCCCATCTTATTTGCAAGCAAAACCCTTAATGCAGCTCAGCAAAAATTATACGGTTACTAAAAAAGAACTTATGGCTGTAGTATTTTCATTCGACAAATTTTGACCCTATCTGATATTATCCAAAATGATTGTCTACATCGATCACTCATCTTTAAGACACCTATTCAAAAAGCAAGATGCTAAGCCACGTCTTATACGTTGGATACTGCTATTACAAGATATCGAAATAAAAAAAAAGGGTACAGAAAATGTTGCCGCCGACCACTTATCTCGGATTGATAATGATGAGACAAGTGATGACAGTGATGTCGAAGATGACTTTCCTGGCAAACTCTTATGGAAATAACCACCAAAGACACACCATGGTTCGCAGGCTTTGCAAACTATTTGGTAGGTGATATATACCTAAGGGAATGACGTACCAACAAAAGAACAACTTCTTCTCTGACCTCAAAAACTACTTTTGGGAAGATCTTTATATTTTCAAAGTATGTTCGGACGGTATGATTAGACGTTGTGTCTCAGGACCAGAAACTCATACCATTCTTGATCAATGTCACCATGGACATACTGGTGGACATTATAGACCACACCACAGCTAAAAAAGTCTTAGACTCAGGCTTTTATTGGCCAACAATTATTAAAGAAGCTCATACTCTAGTTCGCCTCTGCGAAGCATGTCAACAAATTAGGAATATATCCAAACGTGATGAAATGCCCTTAAATAGCATTTAAGTATGCAAAGTTTTTGACATATGGGGTATCGACTTTATGGGACCATTCCCGAAATCATATAAATTCGAATACATCTTAGTCGCTATCGATTATGTTTCCAAATGGTCCGAAGCTCAAGCTTTACCAACGAACGATGCCAGAGTTGTTATTTCATTCCTGAAAAAACTCTTCTGCCGTTTCGGTATGCCCAAAGCCCTCATAAGCGACCGAGGAACTCATTTCTGCAATAAAATAATGGAAAAAACCATGAAAAGATATGGAGTTATCCATCGTTTCTCTACATCATATCATCCTCAAATGAGCGGACAAGTTGAAAATACTAACAGAGCTCTTAAAATAATCCTTGAAAAACAGTTAAAGATAATCCAACTGTTTGGTCAAGAAAGCTCGATGATGCTCTATGGGCCTTCAGAACCGCTTACAAAACACCAACCGGAACCACACCCTACAAACTCTTATACGGTATAAACTGCCATTTACCTTTTGAAATCGAACACCGTGCATACTGGGCACTGAAAAACTGTAACCCTGATCTTATCGCCGCTGGTGAGAAAAGAATGTTTCAGTTGCACGAATTAGACGAACTTCGACATCAAGCGTATGAAAACTCTCGTCTATACAAGGCAAGAACCAAAGTCTGGCACGATAGAAAATTCAAAATGAGAAAAGAGTTCAAACACGAAAATAAAGTGTTGTTATTCCATTCTAAGTACAAATTCAAACAGCCAAAACTTAGATCTCGATGGCTTGGACCATATGTGGTAAAACATCAATATCCATCCGGATATGTTGAACTATATGGAAAAGATGGAAAGACGTTCAGTGTTAACGGCCATCGACTCAAACTCTACCACGAAGAATGTAATGACCAAATGGAAGAAGTCACTCCCTTCTTTCACAAAAACTAAACCTCAAAAGTACGAGTCTAGCTAATGACTCTCTTAAAAATTAAACGCTTCTCGGGAGTCAACCCGTGCTTTATCTATGTTCCACTTAAGTGTGGAGGAGTTCCTCCTCCTCTGTTTTTTCTTCTAAAAAAACCAAAAAAAATATTTTCTTTTTGTATGTTTTGTTTGTTTACTCTTTTGTAGGCAATATATATAATAGATCATAAAATTATGGCGTTTTCTAAAAAACAAGCTCTCACAGCTACATCATACTATGCCCCGGGAAGTACCCTTTTTCCTTAATTTTCTCTATTTTCTATTTTTATCAGTTCTCACATTGAGGGCAATGTTCAACTTAAGTGTGGAGGAGAGCAAAATAGGAAAAATTAAAAATATTATTTCTCTCCATGTTTGCCCTGCAATCTAGCCATATTTTTAACTGATAATTTTAAAAATTAAAATTAATATATGCTTTTCTTTAAAAATTTAAAAAATGTATATAATAAGGCAAATCCTACTCGGATTAACATCATAACTAGCACAAAAATCAGTCAGTCCACTAAACTGTGAGGTATATTCTAGCCTTTGATGCATATCTTTTGCATATTTTACGAGAGTGCCGGTAATTTAGTAGCTTCAGAACTTGTGCATGATCATCATTACTAGACCGCATTAAGGTTAATTTATAGGCAAAATCGTATGATAAGAGGTAAAATAAATCCCCAAGTATTGCATTATCCGTAGCACTCGCTTTCAGTGCTAATATACTCCAAGTATCTCAAGAACTATGTGCTCAATATCTCAGCTCTATGCCCACCTTAAGTTATTGTTATTTGAAAAAAAGAGAAAGAAAAAATTTCAAATTATGAAGTTGTTATAAGTCTCTGGCTTAGCACATGAAATTATGTACCATACTCACCCTTATCATTATCATGTTTTACCTCTTTGAGATTTTGTCTAGGTGCTCACGCCGCAACAGACATGTTTATGTGTCTTATACAAGCCTATGTTAGCTATCTAGATTATGTCTGTGCAAATTGAGTGATTTCACAAATGTAAACCCTATATGAGTGACTTGAGTGAATCTAAAAATAAACACATTCCCTATGTGAGGTGCTTAGTTATATGTCTATGCCTTAAACGTTGTACATAAATAATTTCTCCACGTCCACGATAAATGATCTTGTTTTTTCGCTTTGATTGCTTGAGGGCAAGCAATAGCTAAGTGTGAAAGGATTTGATAACGCCTAAATTATACATAATTTTGACGGCGTTATTTGTGTATATTTCATCATTTCTCATGAACTTTTGGTACTTAATCACATGAAATATGTGCAGGTTCACTTGAAGACATCCCATGCTTAAAATGATTAAGATACAAGTTTTTATGCTCTTCGGAAGACAAGTTAGAAGAAAAGAAATAACAAATCAAGAAATCACAAGAATGTGCGCCACACAATCTTATGTGTGCGCCGCACTTATCAACGAATTCAATGAAGCCATTAAGACATAAAGTGCGCCGGTTTTCCAAGAATGTGCACCGCACTTCCCTTCGGCATTAATGATATATCCACCGACTTAACAAAAGTACGCCGCACATTTTAGAATGTTCGTCGCACTTCTGCTCTCACCCAGCCTATAAATAGAGACAAAAATCAAGCCAAAATATCATTCCTCATAATCCCTCATCATATTAATCACATACAATTCTCTCTAAATCTTTGGGTTTTTAGCACGAAACTCTGGCGAAGACGAAGAACAACATTATAGTATTTAGTTAAATAAGGGTTTAGTACGATTCGGTACATGTAAACGGGTTGTGTTCAATCCATTTCTAATCCGATTATCGTATGTTTCTTGTTTCTCTACTTTACTTTGTTATTATGAACATCATAGCCATGAGTGGCTAAGCTCCTTATGTCTACTCGAAGATGTTAATATAATAAATAAGTATTTGGTATTATTACAATCTTGTGTGTTGAAATCCTATTGTGTCTAATCTTATTAACTTTGTTAATCAACTTTGATTGTATACACATAACGGTATAGGTCGAAAGACCCGTTGTGTGCTATATTGTTTTAAAGATTTGTCTACGGTCTTTATCGTTTGGTTGGAGAAATCCGCCTACGTTATTTGATAAACAAAATAGATTTGACATAATAGTAACTTGATTATTTGAGTGACACATCTGATTACGTTAAATAATATAAGTCTTAAGTTAAAACAAGTTAATCTGTGAAAACGTGTTTTAACGAAAAAACCTTTTATAAGTTAAGTCCTAAAATCGAAGATCGTAATCATTACTATTGCTTATGAATTATATGAAACTAACCGATTAGTCACTCTCCTTTATTATTGAATCTATCATCAATCATATCTCATTTGAAAAAGTCTTTAAATTTTGTCTTAAAACTTACGATTATACGAACATAATCAAATCCATGTGGACGACCTGGTATTACCTAAAATATTATACTACATACGCGGGGTTATACTTTTACCCGTGTGTTTCCATTTAATAATCGGTAATTCTAGTTTTATAAATTTAAAGCTTTTGAAACACATCAGCTGCAAATTAAGTAAATTTCCTCACCAAGATACGGATAATCTCATTTTCCAATGATTCTCTACAAATAGATTTGAACCAATCATCACATCCCCTTTTGTAATTCTAAAATTCAACATTCTAACTATTCAAAAACGCATACACCAAATGGAGCCAAAAATCAACAACGACACATCAACCGTAATGAGACCGTCAAAACTGAATAGCCAAAGCATGTTTATCCCGGAAACTTGTCTTGCCAAATAGAACACAGGTCACACAACTTACACTCACACCCAGCAAAAACAAAACACGCTTGCCATAAAGCCAAGCCGAACCGTACCCACAGTCGCCTCATCAATTTGGCTATGAAAATAGTGGTTGCTGAGGTGAATCAATGTCGCACTCAACCATCCTACCATTTTGTACAGCCAAAATTAAGGAAAACCTGAAACACCATTAAATCTAAATAAACTACAACTCACATCACTTAGGATCACACCGAGAAAAAAATAACCACGCCTTTTCCGTAACCACCCTACCACCGCACACCACTCCATTCCGTCATACCCACACATATTACATCTCTCATCACTTACAATCACACCCGGTAAAAAAAGCTGACGGCTTTGCCTTAACCACCCTACCATAACACACGACTCCATTCCGGTATACCCAAACAAGACACAACTCACACCAATTGCAATCACACCTAGCCAAAAAAAACCCACACCTTTTCCCCAAGCACTCTACCATCTTCCACTGCTAAAAAAAATACTAAAACTTTAAACACCATCATAACCAACCATAAATAAACCAACTACAGTCTAAAAAAGCTCAAGTATTTGCCCTAAGCACCTAACCATTTTGCACTGCTCCAAAAAAGGAAAACTTTATACACTATCACAACTAACCACAATCTAAAAAACTATGCGCCTCTGCCTAAAGCACATTACCATTTTGGAATGAACAATTACAATCACATACTAAACTTACATAGCTAAACTAGGGCTGATCATGGTCTGAAAACTGGACCGGACCGACCAAGACCAGACCAGACCAAAAACCGACTTGGTCTATAACACCAGATCAAGGACCAGACTGAAATATTCGGTCCAAGTCCGGGTCAGTCCGGTCCGGTGTGGTCTTCGGTCCACTCAGGTCCACAAGAGCATAAGGGTCGGCTTAGCGTAAGACCGAACTGGACCGAAGACCGAATATGAGGAAGATGATGGACCGATGACCGGGCCGAAATATGTCCGGTCTGTCCGGTTCAGTCTGGTTTCTCAGTCCGGTCCGGTCTGTGGTCTATTATGCTCAAGCCTAGCTCAAACCACCTACAATCACACCAAGCCAAAAAAACCCACACATTTGCCCTAAGCACCATACCATTTTGCACAGCTAAAAAATAGCGAAAGTTTAAACACTAATATAACCAACCATAAATATACCAACCATTAGTCTAAAAAAGTTCACGGCTTTGCTCTAAGCACCTTACCATTTTCCGCTACCTAAAAAAAGAAAACTTTCAATTTACTAGGGAAACCCTTTACCTAAAAAAAGAAAACTTTAAACACCATCACAACCAACCACAATCTAAAAAACCGCGTGCCTCTTCCTTAAGCACACTACCATTTTGCAATGACGAATTACAATTACATATTAAACTTATCCAAAATGTTAAACAAACACAAATAATTACACACACAATCCACAGTGTAATAGAAGAAAAGGAAATACCATACATGCATCAACAAATCAATTAGCAGGAAACTCTGGTATCAATTCTTCAAACACTAAAATCTTAAAAAATCACTATCCAGGAAACTACGATGACAAAAAAACATAATCAGGCATTCAACACATTTTCTAACCAAAACAAAAATTAACCATAAATTAAACTTTATAGAAACCTTAAACAAACACAAACAAATACATACCAATCCACAAAAATCAGAAGACGGGAAACCCTCTTCTCAATTATTAAAACATCGAAACCCTAAATGATCACTCTTTAAACTGCAATGACACAGAAGCCACAATTAGCAAAACCCTTAAAATAATTTAGATCTAATCAACAAAATACAAAAAAACCATTTTCCTCACCCATACCAACGTGGCGTGTGTGAGTTTTTGTGTGAAGAAACCAAGAAATGAAGAGAGGTAATTGCTGGAGATCTGACAATGGAATACTTGTGTACAACATGCAGCCTGCCTCTTAATGAAGTCGCAAATTAGTGTAGAAACCATTAAGACTGGCAATATTTTAATCACTAGCTCCAATCGGCTCGGCTCAGCTCGGCTCGGCTAGTGAACAGTGTCGGCTTGAGCCGTGGCTTCTCAGTGCTTCCAAGCTGGTCCTTCCCTCAAGCCGACTCAAACTTTGGCGGCTTCACTAAAGTGTCGGCTCACAAAGAAACTTGGATAAATGTTATATAGTATAATTATTATAAATATACCATAAATCATTTCCAAAATTATGTAAAACTTATAACAGGGCTCCTAAAATCAGAAAGCCAAACTATGATCGCTTAAATTATTTGTTCTTAATGCTGAAACAGGTTTTCGATTCATAAAACATCTAGTTGTTTAATAGAAATAACAAAACACTTGAGATCATATATATTGTAACGATCATAATAGCAAAAAACGAAATTTTGCAAGACCCGTATGGAAGCTCATTGACAGTCGTTATGGTTCCGAAGCCACCAAAACATTAGCAGCCTTCCCATGTCTCAAAATTATTGTGATACTTATAGCATTAATTTTCGTTCACAAAATTCCGCTCTCTCAGAATGATACCAAAAAGGAATCATAATTGGTTTATAAAAAATTTCATCTTCCAACGACCGTAACACTATCGTGTAGCCGCTCCACGGCAACGCGCGGATGAAAATCCTTGTTAGTTACAAATTATAAAAAACACTCATATAATTTGTTAAAGTTATAACTGTCATTTTTGCAAAGGGTTAACATCACTGTTGCAAGGGGTAAATATATTTTACATTTATATTTAGCACCCCTCACTAGGGTTGTAAACGAACTGAACGTTCAGTGAACATTTCATGAACCGTTCGTTAAAAAGTTCGTTCATGTTCGTTTATTTATTAAATGAACGAACATGAACATTATTTTACGTTCGTTTAGTTAAATGAAAGAACATGAACACAAGTAATGTTCGTTCGTTTATGCTCGTGAACGTCCGATTAGGCGTTTATTAACGTTCGTTTGTGTTCATTTATATGTTTATGTTCGTATATCATATCTTTTAATTGTATACTTTTAAATCTGGTATGTTTAAATAAAATAACACTTATAAAACATACTATTATGTATAATTTGATAATATTTTATGTTTTTTATAGGTTTATTTATGTTCGTTTAGTTTCTTAATGAACGAACATAAACGAACATGAACAACTCATTTTCTTAATAAACGAACATGAACAAGAAAATTCGTCCGTTTAAGCGTTCGTGTCCGTTTATTTGTCCGGTTAAAATTAAATGAACGAACATGAACAAGGCTCCGTTCGTGTTCGTCTGGTTCGTTTACAGCTCTACCCCTCACATCTTATCACTTTACACTAATGGCCCCTCATTTATGTCTTGCAATATATATCATTCCCTGCAGCAAACAAGAGGGATGATTTCCCCTTTTTGCAAAATGTAAGAAAACAAAATACTAATGATTATGCTTTTTTACACTATGTGTTTTTTGTCGAGTATATAAATGATTTTATCATCTCCGTCCCTAAATAAGTGTTCACTATTGACTTTTGAAGTCAAACTTTTGCAACTTTGACCTTAATTATTTCTTTTTGTGTTATATAATACTTGATGCAAAATATATGAATTGATTGGGTTTTAAATGTATTTTCATTGATATAGTTTTCATTAAGTATTATATAACATAAACAAAATAATTTAAAGTCAAAGTTGATGAAAAAAGACTCTAAAAGTCAATAGTGAACACTTATTTAGGGACAGAGGGAGTAATATTTAGTATTTTCAAACTTATTACACCCCGTCTCAAAATAATTGTTTACCGACATAAAACACACAATTTAAGAAAAAAATCTCATCATTATAGTTTTCTTTCATTTTACTTTTTACACAGTGACAATTTTAAAATGAACAAATTAATTATAATTTATGTTAAATTTGCAATAATAATTTTAAATGAGGGTAATATGGTAATTTGATTTATATTCTATATTTATTTTTGAAATTTGACAAATAATATTAGATAATACAAAAAAAAATATACGAAATATGAAACGGGTATTACTTGTCAAATTCTCTCAAATGCTACGTTTACTTTTTATGAGTTGTTAATTAACTAATCTCCTTAAAATAGTTGTTAACTAATTTTATCCTCCCCGTAGTACCCCTGAAGTTGACCACAAAAACCAAGATTATACATTATAAAAGACTGGTTGAATGAGCAAATTCAACGACCAAGTAAGGTCATTTTAGTAATCTATGTAAAACAAGTTTAAGATGGTCGGACAAGCAAGCCATAAAGTACACTCTCTCTTTTTCTCTTCATTCTCTCTCCTCTCTATCTCCAGGTCTTCGCTGGTTTTTGAGAGAGAAATGAGATATGCTAAAAATAGCTTATAACTTTGTCTTTTACATACATAGCATTCAATTCATGCACTTGAATTTGTTTCAAACCCCACTTTTCTCACTCTAAGGACTTATCTTTACATGTATAGATGTGAGAGATATTTAATTTCATACATATGAATTTTGATAGATGTGAAAACCACGAAAATCATCATCAAAACCATCCTTCACCGCCAACACAAAACCATCAAGAAGACACCAAAACTAGTCCCTTTTTCATGGCTACCACTAACAAAGCATATGCAAACATATCATCCAACACTTTTTTAGACCCACAACAACATCATCATCACAGCCATCAGCAACTACAGTTTGTCCAACATCAAGATCATCATCAGCATGATGGAAATCAAATATCGTTCGCTATGATCAATAATCAATCTATGCCGTCATCGTCTACAAATCATACAACAAGCAACAACATCATGTCAATCTCTAAAAACCCTATTTTCTTTTCATTTCTTTATCTTATTAGTATCCAAAAGACTATACTTTTTTTGTTTATTTTATATATCTTCTAACACCAATGGATTTATTGAGTAAGGGAGGAAGTAACTAGCTAGAAGCTGGAAATTATGTTACCTTTATACTTGTTATATATTATTAAAAGTTGCATGTTTTATTCAGGAGGAACGATGGCGGGCCTTATGATTTGGCTGATTTAGATCAAGCACTTTTTCTCTATGGTGAAGGTCAAGCTGCTAACGGTGTTGATTCATCTACACTGTCTGCTATTCAAGATCATCAAAGACGTGAGACCCTTTATAACAAAAAACAAAAACAAAAAAAGTTCATCTGCTTATATATTCCTATTTTCTCTCTCTAAAAGTTTCTTTTTGATCATGAGAAAAGCATGCTCTTCAGGGAATATGATCTGATGGTACTTGCTTTGACCAGATCCTTAGCTTGAAGAACAAAAAGATCTTCATAACCTTTGTAAACATAAAAACAATTTTTCTTTACATAATTCCTACATAATATTCTTTTTTCAATCCTTGTTTCGTTTTTCTGTTTAGATGGTTGCTTGTTTCAAGTTTTGGACCACAAACATGCAGAAAAACAATCATTCGAATAGCAAATATTATTTCCGCACATGATAATTAATTTTGCAATTTACCACAGATTTTATGCTTTTAACTCTCTTTTTTTCTTTGTATTTATTAAAGATTATTACAACAACAAAAAAACAAAAAAACTTAAAGCTTGTTAACTTATTATTATGTATCACTATTAATTTAATTTTAATACAATTTATTTTTATTTACCAGTGATTAGATATGACTTTTTTTAATCTACAGAGGGTTCGACATCATCTGGGATGAGACCTCCAACGTTAAACATATTCCCGTCTCAACCGATGCACGCAGTAGACCCTTCGACATCGCCTATTAAGGTATGCATCATTTTCTAAATTCCGACATACTAATTATAAAAATTGAAATTAAGTAAGGTATTTTATTTGATGTATATATTATATTTAACAACTGTTTGATCAACTTAATTCATTAATCTGTAATTGTGTGTTTGGTAGGCAACTACTGGATTAATTTCTCCATCAAGCAGTGGTTCAAGGAAACCATCTGAGCCGTCTATGGACAACATCGCCAACCCCCAAAAGGATTCATCTAATCCAACTGCCCCTCAATCCTCTAAAGCTATCAAGGTACATATATTAAATAATTTTTTTCTTAACGATATATTAAAATAATCAACAACTCTTGTACATAACTTAGATATGGATATTACTGAAGTTGTATACTTATATTTTTTTGTTTGGTTATGTGTTCTCGATTGACTGTTATTGAATTTTTTCATTTTCGTTCTTGGTGTAGCGTGAAGGAAGTAAAAAAGGGCCAGCGACTAGTCCAGATCAGGGTCGGCCCAAAACACCCGATCCTAAGGTTCGATTATTTTAACGTCAGCCAAATTTTAATCATAAATTGCAAATGATTTCAACACGGAAATGTTACGAAACCAATTGTTTATCATGTTTGATCATATTAAGCAGACATTGAGGAGGCTTGCTCAGAATAGAGAGGCAGCCCGAAAAAGCAGGCTGAGAAAAAAGGTAAGAAATTTATGAAAAAGAGAATACTTTGTCTAAGTTTCATAAATTTTGTTTGTTTATGATAAGTTTCATGATTTTCTGTGCATCTTTGCATGTTTGTTCTTTTTACAGGCTTATGTTCAGCAGCTAGAAACAAGCAGAATTAAGCTTACCCAATTGGAACAAGAGTTACAAAGAGCTAGAGCTCAGGTGATCATTAGTTAGTTTAATAAAAAACATTATTTATTTTATGTTAGAAAATTTATTTGTTGATCTTTTATCGTTGTTTGTATGCTAGGGGGTTTTTCTTGGTGGAAGTGGTGGTGGTGTTCTTGGAGCTGATCAAGGTGTTCCTCTCGGCATGAGTAACATAAGCTCCGGTACGCTAACAATATTAATGAAAGTGGTGAATAAAAATGACATATTTGATCATTGAAGATGATTTATCTAAGTGTATTATTGACTTGTTCTTATTTTATAAATATTACTTGTAGATGCTGCAGTTTTTGACATGGAGTATGCAAGGTGGCTCGAGGACTACCATCGTCAAATGTGTGAGCTTCAAGCAGCAGTTCAAGAACACTTGCCAGAAAATGAGCTTCGAATTTATGTTGACAATTGTATAGCACGTATCGATGATGTGATGAATCTGAAGAGCATTGTTGCTAAATCTGATGTTTTTCACATCATTTCGGGTACCTGGAAGACTCCAGCTGAGCGATGCTTCATGTGGATAGGAGGGTTTCGACCATCCGAGCTTATCAAGGTCTACAAATATTTTCTATATACATACACATATACATGCATCCATACATATAACTATTAATAAGGTAGACGTATGCTTCGAAACATAAATGACCAGCTATATACCAGATACTAAAATGGGATAAAAATGTGGTACATAATAATCAAAATGCCACAAGAGTAGTCAAAAGTATGAAAGTATTGCAGCGAACCTTTCTAAAACAGGACATTCGGTCCCCAAGAAGTGCAAACCACACTATTTGTATGCTAGGGGCGGTCTTACATAGGTGACGGGTGTGGCACAGGCTACACCCGATTTTAAGTCACGAAGTAAAAAATAATAATTAAAAACTGGCACTTTTTGGTATGTGCAACCCCCAATATTTTTTTTGCTACTTTTGTTTATTACGGCGCCAACAATTCTGTTGTGCAACACCCTCTCGAGAATCGTTGGTCCGTCACTGTTTGTCATGTATGTGTTTCTGATATAGCATATATCTTCCGGTTTTTATTTAACTTCTTTACACTACAAATGATCAGAATTCTTTTTGTAAAAAATTAATTTCTTTTAGTCAAAAAATTAGATAACTATTTGCCATGTCAAACAGTTGTTGCAGTCTTGTTAGACGATATTGGTACTTTTAATATTGTTACATTCGTTTGTTTTCTTTCACAAAGTCACATTGACTTTAAAATATATAAATGTTGGTAGTTATTAAAATCTGAGTTTAAAAAATCATAGTTGCATTTTTGCATCATAAATTTTAGTACATAAGACATAAAATAAAATTTAGCAATTTTTCAGACTTTAGTTTGAAGAGAAAAAAAAGCACCCGCTCAAAGGATTCACAATCATTTGCTACAATAGATAATATATATCAAACCACACCGGCAAAAACTATTTGATCATATAGTCAGTAGAAATATTGTTTGCTTACCTATGAACATAGTCCCGAATTATGTAATTTACCCAAAACATGATGATTATTACTCCTTTCATCCTAAATTATTAGTCCACGTTTTTCTTTTTGAATGTCGTATTTTAATTGTCCAGTACTAAAAATATATAAAGAATTTTGATTAAGTTTACTATATTAACCTTTTTTAAAATTATTTATACAAAAATAAAAAAGACTTTAATTAATTAGCTAATAATAAAATTGTCAATCTCCTAAAAAGTAAAAAAGAGAAAGCAATAATAAGTGCATTTTTCTTAAACTGTGTGTTTTTTTGTCAAATGACAATAATAGAGGGGGGAGTATTTAACCTTTTTTATGAATGACGCGGAATCAAATGTTTCATGTTTTTTTGAACAATATATTTGAATTGCTAAAAATCAAACTAAAATAAATTGTAATAAATAAAAATGACTGCAGTCACTCCAAAAAATTCGACTACTTATAAATTTGGTGTAAGAGGATACACTATTTTTAAACTTTTCGCAACAATTTTTTTTTGACAAATCAGCTTACGAAACTTTTAAATTTATGAACTTATTTCTATTATTAAAATATAAACACTAAGCGGCTTTATAAACTATTCCACAATAACACGTATGTTAATTAAATTGTGAAATGTTCAAAAAAAAAAATTTCAAGCTACATAGATATTAAATAGTGGTCCATTATATGAAACAAATATAAATCGTTTCTTGAGTTTTAAACTTATTCTCATAAATAACTCCCATGGGGATGACCTATAACTAGAAATGTTTATTGTTAGTTATCGATTGTGGATGAGACAAATGGTTTATTTGGGTTAATTAGTAAATATAATTTTCGTGAGTTTTTTTCTTTTGTTGGTTTTTTTTAGACTAAAAATATTATCACACACCTATTATATCATGTTTAACCTACTTATACATAACTTATGTCTAAGTTAAGTCTTGAACATATTTATCTAGGTTGAACCTTTAATATCGAGGTAAATATCTACGTCGAAGGTCACTCACATAGTGTTACACCAGACGCTTTTTCCATATGTACATTTTTGAAAATTTAACTTTACTTTCATTAAGTTGTGTACTAAGGACTCGCTCGGAAATTTATTCAAATACAGACAAAAAGTATAGACAGAAAATGATGAAAAACTAACTATAGTTAACGTGCAATAGCTATACCAAAAGTAGAAAGGGTGGCAATAAATTGAAGAGGAGGAGATATGATGAGATACTAGAGGAAGTATATGAAGCAGTTATTTTGCATGTCCTGCAAGCTGTTGTTTGGTTGTACGTATAGTCTCTGTGTATGTATGTGTGTGAAAGTGAAGGTGACACAGAGCGTGAATAATTACATTGATGACATAAGGGGTTTTTTTTTCCATTGTAGGATGAGTTAGGCATTATTCCAAACTGTGCTAAAAAGCCTCTGTCTGTCACTACAACTTCTGCACTCTTCCTTATGTGTGGGTTTTGTGTCTATCTCTATATCTTAATATGTTTCCAAAAAAAATCTTTAGGAAGAGAAAATTGTATATTTACTAATGTATGTTACTTCTCGTACTTGTACCTTTTAGTTAGATATGGATCCAAATAAAACACTAAGATTTGGTCATTTGATTCCGAGAATAAAAAAGTACTAATCAGTTAATATATGTGTAGTGTACAAATGATGCTAAAATCTGTTCTTCAATTATGCTTTCCTCCTATTTGTGATTTTAATGAATAATGATTGACTGTTCAACTGTTAAATAATATTGATTTCAGTATATAGGAGTTGGTTAAAACTGTAGTGTTCTATTTATTTGAAAATGTTATGATAACAAGCAGTTGTAGATGTTCATACAGGCGCTCAAGAGCAGGGACTGGTTGTTTATTACCAGCGTGTGAGTTTACTGTTCAAAAATAAGTTTGAGATAACAACTTGGAGAAGAATCTTTCGAAACAAATAGGAATTGTATTATTTTGATCACTAGTTCCTTTTTCTCCTCATGTTAAGTTGTCTTCATATATTATAGTTTGGTTTCTACAATTTACATACAGAAAATGTTTAGGTGTGATTGGTAATCAAGGAACCAAAACTATTTCTTTCTTGTAATTTAATATATTTAGTTTACTCTTATAAAAAACATTAGTTATTCTTATTTGAGTTGTTGGAATCTGTTTTCCAGATAGTTCTTGGTCAAATTGAGCCATTAACGGAGCAACAACTCATGGCGATATGTGAAGTGCAACAAGCAACACAAGAGGCAGAAGAAGCGCTCTCGCAAGGACTTGATGCACTGAATCAATCTCTATCCGACACCATTGCTTCTGATGCTTTAAGCTCTCCTACAAATATGGCTAACTACATGGGTCAAATGGCTGCAGCCATGAACAAGCTCTCTGCTCTCGAAAGTTTCGTTCTACAGGTACATTTTTTTTATAATCAAGATAGTATAATCCTAAACATGATATGTTATGCAACATAATTATACAACTAGCACAAAGTGAAAATAGTATGTAACAAATAGTATCTGTTACATGTATGCATCTAGGTAATATGCATATATAGTGGGTCCATATGATGGAGAATATAATACAAGCAGTCTTTAGTTAGGGAACCTACTCCAACAGATTAACCTGCTCCCTCTTCACTCCATCAATTATTTGTGACTTGAAAGTGTACATAACCTGAAAAATCTAATTTACAGTTGGCACATGTATGATTCATTTAGTAGTATCAACATCTCAAGTATTGACTTGATTATAAAATTCACTCATCATTGATTGATTATATAATTGTAATATTAAACGTATCTTTAGAACTTTTTATTGAAGGGTTTGTGGGTGTCCTCAAGTCACATTTGTTTTTAGCTAAATTTGTAAATTGCTTTAATAAGTTAATAACATGTGATTTCTAAATAAATAAAGTTACTGTTTCCTTTTTATTCATCTAGTTCTAAACCAATGCCTCAAGTCACAGGTTAGACAAACTTTTTATGAAAAAAGTGTTTTTATGGCCCAAGTATTGTAGCAGTAAGTACTTGGCAGAGCCGTCTCGTTATCTTTGGTGGCCCTAGGCAACAACAACAAAGAGGCCCTATTAGGCTTGTAAAATAAAGAAAAGTTGCATATATAATTAGATTACATTGCTCATATATGTTTAATATTATACGTATTTATATTAAAAATTAATAAAAATGTAGCCCTTTACAAGTGGAGGCCCTGTGCGATTGCACCTCTTGCACATCCTTCCGAAACCTCTCTGGTACTTGGTTTTTATTCTTTCAAACAAACAGTCTAATTACGGGGCTTTTTCAGTTAACTTTTTGTTGGTGTAAGTATCACGATTTTCTACTACATTTGCGGTCATTAAGTCGTTGTTGCGACCGTAACCATATGCTAAAATAAGGATTATAAAGATTTAATCATTAGAGAATTCATATGTAAGGTAAGGTAACAGTCAATACTGTCTTTCACGGGTTATGGGTCTCAATACTGTCTTCCAGGAGTTAACTTACCCTTTTTTTAGAATCCATATGTATCATCTAGTGAAACGTTATTGGATTAATTAAACTAGATTAGTTATTATTAGAGCATCCAGGTTAATGGGCATTATACAAGTGATTAAAAGCTGAAAAGTAGAATAAAATCATGATAAATAACATGCATGAATTTTAGATAAAGGATAAATTGTGGGTTTGACCTAATTTTGGAAAAGGGGCATGGTAATCGGTGTCTTTACAGGAGGTGGACCCAAAAAAAACATCCCCATCATTGAGATCCTAAAACCCATATTCTCATGATGTCATTTTTCTTAGTATCATTTAATTTTAACCAACAAGATTAGACTATCCCCACACTAAACCCTAGAACAAAAATGTACAACTACTACAATAACATCAAAACTAACTTCCATGTATATCTGCTAAAAAAAACTAACTTCTATATGTACATTTTTTGTAGTTTACATATTAATGTTTTTTTATAAACAATTGTTCTGTAGCAGAGTGATACTACTTATGACGCAAATAATTGGTTGTTATTTCATATCTCGTCTATAACAATTGGTATTTGTTTATTAGCATCCTGAATCTAATTCGTATATTAGCATCCTGAATCCAAGGTAGAAAATTTTGAATATAAATCACATAACGTTGTTATTTTAGAAGCATTTGAATAATATAATTTAAATTATTTATTTGCAATAGGATAATATAGTTTCATTCCATTTGTAAGAAAAATAACATTCATAAGATAAGTAAACGTAACAAACTAATTAAATATAAACTAATTAAATATAGGTTAATCATTTTTGTGAAGCATGTGTTTTAACTCTGCATTTTGAATGTATGATGGGTTATTTTGTATTGTTGGGTATGAGTATTGTTTATGGGAGGTGATATGCACACCACACAAAGTGATGTGCACACCACAAAATCACATGTGTGATGCATATGGTACAACACCACATATGCATTTTTGTGGTGTGCACATCACTTTGTGTGGTGTGCATATCAACTCCCATTGTTTATAGCATCCCTGTTTTGTTGCACTCGGTACTTCATTACTTTTATGTTAGTGTACATAAGTAGTTAACTTATCACAAACATCACGAGCAACCGATTGCTAAATATATAGAATGCGTCTAATATCAATTTGAACTCATGTGTTTCCTTGTTTAACCACCCGGCCTATATTTTTTTTTTAACAAAAAGACCCTTCCCTTGAGTTCAAAAATCAAAATCATAATGTCATGTCATAACACTTTAAGCTATATGTCAGGTTTTATGTGATTCTTAATAGATTCAAATTTTAAATATCAATGCCTGTATGTATAATTGTAGAAAGCTATGTGTAACCTTATTGACACTCTAAGTATTCTTTTCACCTATGCGTATGCATGATTCCCATTCTACAACTTTTTTTTAGAACGGCAACGGACTATCTCACATTATATAAACCACAAATTTATCTCACAATGTTCTAAGCAGGACTTAAACCCACAACCAAACATGTGGTACCATTGAGACACAAACTCTTTGGTACAACTTTTTATCTTATACTTCTATAAGTCACCGGGAATTGGTATTATCTGCATTATAAATGCTTAAATCTTCTTGTTTTCATTAGACGATATGATTATATAACCAAGGTGACAAACAAAATTTGTATCTATGTGATCGATTTCCCTAAGCACTAATATCCTTGGAATTCTTAAACGAATTTGATTTCAATAACATACTTGATGGCACGAAGAAATGGGTCATCCTCATATGTTAGTAGATATAAACATGAATTAGTCTTAATATTTAAGGTTTGTTTGACTTCAGTTATTATATCCATTTAAATAAGACAAAATCAATGTTACTTAATTAGATATTTTTAATCAATGGTACCTTTTGTATTGCTAGATTTGTGTTTATTTAGAGGAGTAAAAGTTACTATCAAGCACCCAAGTAACTGAATCCTCAATCTGACTGCAGTCCTACACTATACTGTCACATATCGTTAGTTTCTTTTAATGCAGTAAATCTGTACATCATGCTGTGACATTTTCTCTAATTTGCATAAACAATTGTACCAAGTGTTTATTGAGATAATTTATTAGGATTCGAATGATTAGAAACATTCACAATTCATGGATATAATCTATAACAAGGTTAGAAATAACGTGAGGCGTGGCGTGGCAGCATGGTCAAGCATCACGCCTTAGGAGCCACTGCGAGTCATTGCATTTTTTAAGACGTGACTTAAAACGACACAAAATATGAAATTATTTATAAATTTATATATTTATATCATATTTCAAATATAACGAGTTTACAAAAAGTGTTATACATAAGGAATAAAGTCAGGAAACTATCTTTGTATGTAATCATTTTCATTTCTATAAAAAAAACGATGTTTATCGAAATTGAATTAAAAAAAAGCCTCACGCATCATGTCTTATCGCGCTTTATCACGTTTTTTCACTTCTTATCTCACGTCACGCCTTAAGCCTACGCCTTAGTTTATTGCGTAGCGTGAAGGTCACGCCTTACGCCTTTACGAGGCATTAGCTACGCCATGACGAGCCTTTTATAACACTGATCTATAATTATGATTGACTATTAATGTAAGTTGAAATAATATGCATTCTTTTTCAATCCATCCACCTAAGAGTAGAAAAACTCACCCTAGCCCATGTACTATTTTCATCTTTAAATCATACACATACACAGATGATAAAGAATAAAAAAATCATATTTGTGTGTTGTTGGCATAATAGTTGTTTCAGTATTTTAGCTCATTTTTGAAGCCAACCACTCACTAAGACAATGTCTCTCTTTTAAAATTGTCAATGTATATTAAATTTGATTGATCAATAATGTATGCTACATGTAATTAACATTTATGATTTTGATCAATTCTCCATTTCTTACTGATAATTATATTTAACTTTGAAAACTAACACCTACTTACAGGCCGATAATTTGCGACGCCAGACTATTCATCACGTTATTCAGCTCCTGACAACCCGTCAAGCAGCGAGGAGTTTACTTGCAGTTGCTGAGCATTTTCATCGCCTTCGCTCTCTCAGCTCACTCTGGGTGGCACGCCCACGACAAGATTAGTACAAAAAAGGACTATCAGTTGTCCGTTAAGTTGGTTTTAATTAGTTTTTGTTTCTTTTTTTCCCCTTTAAACTACTTCAATGACGTTTTTTTGTTCACATTGCATCCTTTATCTAGAGAGATGTATAGATAGACAAAAGTCCTATAACTAGATTTTAACAATATGGAAGTATATGATAAGTTGTAGACCGCTCTCTCTGCTGCCGTATAATTTTAGTCTCTTTGATCCAGTGCAATGGGATGTGATATTTTGCTTTGTTCTTGTGCTTTTATAACTTGTAGAATCTGAATCAAACCAACCTTGTATAACAGTAATACTATATTTTATGAAGTGATACTTGTTACACAGGTAATGAACAGCAACTATATATGTCTAGCCCATTAGATTTTTCTCTTTCAAACAACTTAAATATATTTGGTAGAAGCTAAGGAGTCAGCAATTACGTTGGAAAAAGGAGAAAAATCTCATTATATAATATACGTGGAATCGAACATCCACTCAAAAAGATGATAGAGGGATTGACATCCACTCAAAAAGATGCCCGGTGTGTGATGAGGACTTGGAATCGAACCAACATGTGTTTGTTGATTGCATTTTGGCTGCTTCACTATGGAGGAAAATAGCACACCGGTGGGGTTTTGATGACTATCCGAAGCAATTACAAAACCTAATCGAGTGGGGAACATTGATAAATCTTAATACCCTATCGAAATTATGTTTTGATGTGGTTGTGACATGAGTTATTTGGCGTTTTAGGAACCGGGTTTGTTTTGACTTGAAGCCCCCTCGTAAAGACACTTTAAAGGAAGAAATTAAGCTTCTCTCCTACTCAAAGATTACTCATAGCCTCAAAAAGTTGCATCCCTTATGGATAGATTGGATCCAAGATCCAATTTTGGCTTGTAAGAACTTGTTGTAACATGTTGTAACTTTCCTCTAGCATCTTGTTAGAGTTTTTTCTATATATACACATTTCGCCGTTAAAAAAATATATACGTGGGTGGGTTTGAAAATAATAATGGTAGCAAAATTCTCGAATTCATTGATTCTACAATTAGTCAACATGCTGTGGCAATCTTTCATGTTTTTAAGGATTAAATATTGTTAGAAATTAATGTCCGATGGTTATGATATAATTCTAGTAGCCTAATTGTAGTTTAGCTCAAACTTAATGAAGAAAATTAGTCATGTATTTGTAAATTTCTTAACCTTTAAATTTCCTCAACTGTGTAATAGTTTCTTAATTGTAGATTTTTGTTCCATATGGACTAAGTTATTCCTCCTCGTTCTTAATAGATAGAGATGCGGGGGTGAGGCTTATTTGTAGTTTCTTCTCTTGCTTACGTTTAATAAACGTTTGAGTGTAAACTATCTCGTGTGTGCGTTGGTGCCGCTCGACATTAAGGGATCATAACCCTTTGTCGAGATCTTGTTGGAGTTGTTCTTGATTTGTGATTCGGCTCTAATAATTGGTTTGTTAGATTTCTTCCAACAATTAGTGAGCCTTGTTCGAGAAGAACAAATCACACATCGTGGAGAGAGCCGAAACAAAGAGAAACGATCGAACCGGGTTGGGTTCATCGGTTACTATGCAATCGTGGGATAATTGACGTTATGGGATCGTTAACCAGTAAATTTCTACGAAATTCAAATCGTAAGTTAAAGACACATATATCTAGAATATTAGTAGAGGGATCAGGCATCACAGGTTCCCAAAGGAGATATCTTTTTTTGACGTTACTGATCAGTCTTGTCTGTCGTTTTCTGTTATTGTTTGGCTATTATTGTGTAGATTACAAGGTTCAAGGTTTTTAGGTTTACAAGTCAAGATTACATGGGTAACAAGGTTCTTAAAGTTGTATTTCAATGAGGTGGATCGATTCTCGTTTTATTTTGTAATAAGGTTTTTGGAGTTTCGGTTTTGAGCTTCAATGGTGGCAAGGTTTTGCAAGAGTTTCGACTCCAAGGTTTCGACTTAAAGAAGGTTACTTGATGGTGAAGTTCGATTATAGATTTGAGCAAGGGTGTCACCAAAGGATTTTATTTGATCGATTTTGTTCAGGTTTTTCGGTTAGATTTCTTTTATCATTAATGGTTTTGTCGACGAGTTTGTTACTTGGGTTTCAAGTTTCAGGTTTGTTAGGGTTTAATCAACAAAAGATTTACTTCAAAGGGTTTTTCGGGGTAGTTCTCGGGTAAGTCAAATCTTGTTAGGGTTTTCTACAAGGGTTGTGTTGGTTTAAGAGTGAAGAAAAATCAATACTTTGAAGGGTTGCCCACACACGTTACTTGTTAGTTGATTTTGGGTGAGGTCATTCACTAGGATCAATCGATTTTACAAGGGTTTACGGGATCTCAAAGTTTAAATTTTGCATTATCATGTTTGGAGACGTGATTAATAAACTTTAAAAATGGTTGGTATACGAATACTCTCAAAGGGTCTGGTGTAGGTATGGGTTCAACGCAAACATTTCATGGAGTTGAGTTTGACGTGGAACTACCAAAAAATCATGGATTTGAGATGGAACCTCTAGGGATTTAAGATTTGGGTGATGGTTCAAAAGTTTTTCAGACTCAAGAATTAAAAGTCGTCTAGTTTGCACTTGATAGGGAGTAATTGTCAGTACGAGAACCACTCGGGTATAAAGGTGACAACAATATGGCTGCTTTAGGAGTTGTTAAAGTGATAGAAGTAGATGCACATAAGTCAATGACTTTCAGGGATGCAGTTGCTTGTGAGGTAATTTTCAAGTGGATGCCTGTAATGAAAGAATACATAGATACGTGATTAGATATGTGTATACTTAGTAACAATTTCAAGCGAAGTAGTGACGATAATAATAAATATTAGTAGGAGTATGCACCAAGTTCACATATCTATTCCTATATAGGTTATATGATGCTTATTTATGAAAGCAAGCTGAGATCTAGGTTGCCAAGGGTTTAGTAAATGAAGTAAAGGAAAATATACTTGGTACACTGATCTTTAGGAATCGAAGTGGTGATACTATGAGGGTGTCACAATTCATGTTTTCCAATGGGATGTCTGTTGAAATATTATTAGGGAGACACTCTACGTTTTTGTTGGAGGGTGGTCTGTTAGGGAATCATGATAAAGAGAATAAGGGTAAGGGGTCATGTATATATTTAGTTGGAAGTCATGAGTATCAAGTAGTTCGCACGAGACCTAACATAACATATGCAGATGTGGGTATGTTGGATGAGGTTTATCATGGATTATAGATGGACATACATGTTTTTGTGGATTCTAAATACGCCATGGGTAGATCGATCACTATCATGGGTATATCAATCACGAGGTACGGGTTTATGATAAAGGAATGTGTGATGAGTTGGGAAGCTATATTGCAGTACATGATGACTTTGTTAACAATTGAAGAAGAGTAATGGCACTTATTCGAGAATCGAAAGAGAACACATGGCTAAACGAACTCTCTATTGAGTCGGGATTTGAGCTAAGGTTAGTAGCGGGTATTGCTACTCGTGCCTCGATGAAAGCAGTCACCGGTCCGAGGTTCAAACAATGGTTGAAGCTGATACGTATCAGAGAATGCTAACTATTACCATCAAGGTGGAAATTGCTAGAATATTAGTGTGTAATAGTTATAATATAACTCTAGGGGGCTAGTTTTAGTTAGCTCAAACTTAAAGAAGTTAGTCATGTATTAGGAATTTTGTTACCTCTTTAATTGTAGATTATTTGTTCACCAATGATTAGGTTTCTCCCTCGTCATTCTCTATAAATATTGTCGAGGGTTGAGGTTTATTTGTACCAACTTTCTTGTTCACGTTTTAATAAATGTTTGAGTGTAAAATATCTTGTGTGTGAATTGGTGTCACTCGACACTAAAGGATCGTAACCCTTTGTTGAGGTCTTGCCAAAGTTGTTCTTGATGCGTGGTTCGCTTTAGAAGTAGGTTTGTTGGATTTCTTCCAAACAATTTAATAATTTACTTGTATACATATGTTCCCCTTTTTTGAACCGCGTACAATATTAAAACTAGCAAGAAAACATATATTAAGATGCACAAGTAATAGAAAACATGAAACATGAGGTGCTGCTAAGGTATCTACTCAGGATGGAGGTTTACAGGATAAGAATACTAGTAATGGTAGGGCTACTAGACAAGTTCATGAGGTTACTAATGATGGTAATCCTAATAAGGCTGGCCTTGAATCTATTATGAAGGAAGTTCCTACATCTTATGCCAATAAGCTTAGCCATACGTCTTTGACTAAGGCTAATCTTTGGAAACTAGATGCAAATGTGCCAAATGATACCGACTTTGACATTTAGTTACCGTTGGCTTCGGTTCATGAGGTAAATGATAGAATGAAAAATTCACTTTATAGTTACTTTATTGGTAAAAGGCTTGCTTTCCCTGCCGTGGATTGATTTGTTCGAAACAATTGGAAAAAGTATGGCTTAGAGAAAGTAACATTGGTGAAAGGATTTTTCTTTTTTAAGTTCTCATCCATTAAGGGTGTTGATTTGGTGCTTAGAGATGGTCCATGGATGATTCGCGGAGTCCCTATATTTCTAAATAAATAGTCTCCCTCCGCGAGTCTTCTTAAAGAAGAATTGTCTCGTGTTCCCGTTTGGGTGAAATTCCATAATGTCCCGTGGGTTGCGTATACATCAGATAGGTTAAGCTTGATTGCCATGAAAATCGGTACCTCAATGATGCTAGACTCATATACGAATTCCATGTGTCTTGAATCATAAGGTAGGAGCAGTTTTGCAAGAATTTTGATTGAAATTTTTGCTTGTAATGGTTTTTTCGATAATCTGGTTATGGCAGTTCCTAACATTGATGGACATGTGTTAACCAAAAGATTCGCTAACATAACTATGATCCGGAGGTCGAGGATGCCAAAATAAGAAGCTAGCCATTTCTAGAGAGAGAAAGATATAAGAAGGAAAGATGCGTGTATTTCTAGAGAGAGAAATATTACACACATGATTTTGAACCTCACCCTGTCACACCCCGCCAAGGCGGAAATAAGAGGCATGATGAGAAAGGGAATCATCACAACACATTGGCATCTATATAGAGAACTAAAACATGCATAAAATACAAGGTATAGACACGCAGTGTCATGAAAATACCCAAACACACCAACAAAATCCAAAAGGCGTCTGACATTGAAAATGAAGGCAGTTCATGCCAAAGTTATGACATGCAAACATTCATACATCCTAACAAAGCAAAACAATTAACATTCAAGATCCAAAACAAATAACGAAATCTAGATAACTAAACTTCTCCAGCTGCCTACGGTCCATATAGCCACTTTTCTTAACTTTAATCTCATCATGCTGAATACCTGAAAATGATGCTTATAGTCAACACAATGGTTGGTGAGAAACATAGGTTTTCAGACACACATATTCAATCCTTTTCTAGAATCATTAACCGAATTACTGTGATTATAAAACAATACTTTCGCATGACAATTATGCTAACTAACATACAAGCTAACATGCAATTCAATCCAATCAATCACTCAAACACCAAGAAGACGACCTTAATCGCTCTTGGATCATACAAAATCCTTTTCCCTCTAGCTCAAGCCATGTATACCCGCAAGTAACCCTCCTGACTAGGCAACAATACATCAATATCATATCACATAACATGTAGCACATAACACATATCAGTCACATAATAGTCTATGTATTTACACTAACACGTAATCATAGCAATTTAAAACACATTTCAACACTTACATCATTTCCATCCCAAGTTTAAAACGCAATAAAAAGTGGGGCTATGTAACTCACCTGAATGCTCAAAATGCAGCTTCCAATTCCTATCACGCAACTATACAAATAAATAAGCACGGTTACACGCGACCAAGCTAAATGCTCTAGTCCATGTAACACACATATGATGGATGCATAAGGATGTGATTAACCATCATGGGTCACCCCGACACCATGCCCAACCTTA